>VDFB02062397.1:0-18653 GCA_007258455.2 Sequoia sempervirens
TTGACAATATTATCAAAGTTAACATGACACATTCTCCTATTCCATAACCAACTTTCATCAACTTGAGCAATCAAACAACTTTTACTAGCAACACTCAAGTGAAAGCTATTACCTTTTGTTTTTGTACCTGATGCAATTTCATTTTCAGAACTCAATATTCTACACTTTCCATCCCTGAACTGAAGATTGTATCCCTTATCAACCATCTGAACAACACTTAAAATATTATGCTTCAGACCTTCCACATATAGGACATCATCAGTATTGTTCTTACCATCGAGAGAAATGCATCCTCTGCCACAAATCACACTAGATGTATTATCACCAAATCTCACAACACCACCATCATACTTTCTTCCAAGCTTACAAACTTACTTTTATCTCATGTCATATGATGTGAACACCACTTACTTCAATCACCCACCATCTTTCTTCAACTTGAGTAAATAGATTTTCCATTTGTAATAACTACGTATTCAATAGATACATGATTATTTTAATTTATAGCAATAAATACCCATTCATCATCACTTCTATTTCCTCTATCAGATTCATCATCTGTCACACCTTCATCAACAACATAGTAACACTTCTTTTGAAATCTAGGTTTGTTATGTCTTGGTTTAGGAGATCTTTCCGGACACCTTGATGAAAAATGACCTATCTTATTGCAAGAAAAAAATTTGAGAGGCAATTTTCCTTCATACTTACCTTTTCCTCTCGGTACTCTTTTGACAATAAGTGTTTCTAGCTCTTCCAGTTCTCTTTCTTCTTCTTCAATCTATCTAATTTCATCCTCATACTTGAATTTCTTTCTAGATGAACTCTCACCCATATCATATCTCTATTTATCTCTCCCAAAAGTAGTAGCCTTAAATGCAGATTAAACCTTAGGAAGGGCATCACCAAATTCACTCAACTCAAAAGCCGTAAGCTTACCAACCAGTATATCTCTAGTTACATTTGTTACAGTTCAAAGCTCTTCAATATCACTAGCTTTGACTTTATATGAATCAAGCAACGATCTAAGCACTTTAGCAACAATCTCTGATTCATCTATCTATCCACCAACACATCTGATACCACACACAAGTTCATTCACTCTTTGCATAAAAAATAGTAATGTTCTCATCATCACCCATTCTCAACTTTCCATATTTCCCTTTCAGACTCTGCAACTTAATAATCTTCACATTAGTATCACCTTCATACAAGGTTTCCAACTTTTTCCAGATCTCATAAGTAGTCTTCAGATCCATAACAGTTGTCATCTCAGAATTAGTCAAAGCACTCAACAATGCTTCCTTATCCCTGATATTATACTCATTATCTCTAATCTCAACAGTAGTAGTAGGACCATTATGAGGAATAACATACCTATTACTTGTAATGCTCCTGTAGGGTTCACCAATGCATCTCAGATGGCACTCCATTCAAGTCTTCCACAAAGAATAATTTGTCCCATCAAATCTCAGACTATCCTTCTTGTATGTCTCCATCCCGGATCACCTCAAGTTGTTAAACTTCTTCCAAGGAACCTGCTCTGATACCAATTGTTGGAAACACAATGTAGACAATTGAGAGGGGGGGTGAATCAGTTGTCTCAAAAATTTAAAAATTATTTAACTTATTAACCTTATTCTCATATTTGATTATTAACCATGAAAGCATAAATCATTAACACATTAGAAACACACATAACACCAATATTTTTTACATGGAAACCCTATTAGGGGAAAAACCACGGTGGAGGTCAGTCCACAATATTATACCCTATTAAAAGTATAAAGAAATGAAATATGGGGAATGCACATGCATTTAGGTACACTGCTTAGAGCTCACTGCTCAATTACAAGAAGGCTAACCGCCCAAAGGAAGAAACACTTTCTTACAGAAAGAATCAGATTACATCCGTAGGGATTTGAACTGATAAATTAACATCTTCTATTACCTGATCACAATTCTAGTTAAGCACATGAACATTTCTTGATTCTTCTTCACTCTTCTTCACACTCTGCTCTGCCTTCAAATGATTAGGAATTTCTTTGCACATACACACACACTTGACATCCATTGGAATAATTCAATTTGAATAAAAAATCACTTATATATATCTGCAACAAGAAATTTCATCCCTACATGTCGGCTTCAACAAAATAATAAAATGAATATAAACTGTCGGCCCAAAACACTAAAGATTATTAATGCGAATCAACCAAGGTCGGACACAACTTAGTGATGACCCAAATAAACATCTCCAACATGAAAACACTTTAATTAATTACTCCTTGAAGAACCACAACATGCTACAAACACCATGTCGGCCAAGAACAAGAAAAACATGAACACGCGAGAGAAAATCGCCAACCATAAGCACAACGATGAATCTAGACATGCAACAAAGATAGAAAATGATATAGAAACATCCAAAAACATCACGAATCACTAGAGAAGCATTCGTAGCAACTGAACTAACTGAAATTGTAACATCTTCAATCAGTAACACCAACTGAAGCAACAAAAAAATTTCAGAATATAAATCTTCATAACTCGATCAAATCTTCACACGAATCTCTGAAACTTCATGTGGATAAACTAGATACACTCAACAAGAAACCCTTTAGTCCAAAACCTCTGATCATCAATGTACAAAACTTACTGACATACTGAACTTCACTTCACCATTGACAACCTACAACTCATTCCATTACAATTTTCTCAATATCCTCGACATATACAATTTTTAATGGATTAATGCTAATAGTGTTGACATCAATGACAACCACATATCAACAACACAACCACAACATCCAACAAGTTTTCCTCCAATTCTCCAACTTGCACAAAGAATATTCCTCATGGAATATCCTCTTTTCAAACTTGAATTCTTCCCTTGAACTTAAAATATATCCAATATAATTCCTAAAATTATGGGATTGTGTTGAGTGTCTCATGGATTACAAACCATTGATCTAATCCTTGATCTATGTATCATGGATTATCAACCACTTGATCAATTCTTGATCCATGCCTTCATCTCTCATTTGATTTCATCCGTTGATCACCACTTTCCATCTTCACCATTCACCATAATTCTATAAATGTATAAATACTTCACCATTTTACATGAATTTCATTCACAATATTCATAACACCCTTACTCTCTTAAATTGAGAATTCACTTTGAGAAATTTAAGAGAATTATTGAGAGAATTTGTGAATCAAGCATCTTCTAATCACTTGGAATTGAGCTTTTTCATAATGGATTAGGCAAGTTTGAGAAATCTACATCATATCACACAAAATTTGCTTCAAATCTGCAATGGAATGGGGAGGTTTGCACACTAGTCTTGGTTTAAATTATTTGAATAATGTTTCATGCCTTTAATTTAAATCATTTAGTGTTGTTAATAGAATTTCATTGGATTATTACTTTTAGTTGATCAATTGCTTGTTTAATTGCTTCATTTCAGTATTATTTAATCAATTAGATTTATATACTTACAGAAACTATGGTGTATTTTAACACCAAGTTCATTCTTACCATGATAAAGGTACCTCAAAACCTTAATCCAATTGAATCTATATGCCTTATATTTTATTGTGGTGCATTTGATTCAAAAACTAGTTATTAATTGAGAGGAAAAAATCCTCAAACATTCCAGGAAGCCTATTCTTCAACCATTAATATTGAATGTGACATGAGGGAATCCAATGAATACATCAAAATTTCTAATATAAAATTATCACAATTGGATAGGGTTGTCATAGGTAGGCCAATCTCAACTAAAGATAAGCTTGATAAGTTGATGGGGGTGGTGCAAGCACCCTAGGCTGATCTCCACCTTCTTAGGAAAAGTTTTGGCTTGTACCTGATTTTGGCCAAATCAGGATTATGTTATGTTTGTTTTGATTCTAGAGTTCTTGTAGTATGGGGAGTCAGTCATTAGGATTAAATTATCTTAGTTTATCAATGTGGGTTAATGTTGTTAATTTTTGGTTTTCCTAAGCTTTGAACAACCTATGTTGCACTATGGGGCAGTAAAAGAGTAAAATTCTTGTCCTTGTTGCTAAAAGATGCCAGTGGACAGCTTGGAAGGTATTTGATTCGCCAACAAGGTGTTAGAGGTCCAAGGATTCGGAATTGTGGCATATTGGAAGTTGTGGAATGTTGTTAAAAAGCTGCATGGCAAGATTTAAGGAGTTGCATGTAATCTCATGTTAGGAATTCCTTGTAATCAGGATAAACCAATGAGCAACTACCCTGAAATGGTGGATATTGGCGTCCAAAGTGTGTGTGCCTCATTGGAGAGAGCAAGTTGCATTGTAAAAAATAGTTTTTGGTGTGTGAAGATAGAGACAGTTGGCAGATTGTAAAGATTTTCTATGTTTTGGTAAACCCCGTGTGTTTTCTGGCAAACATGATATGGTGAACTATACGCACTGTTTGATATTGGCATAGATATTATTGAATGTGAATGAACATCTTTACATTTGTAAATAACTTGTGGATTCAGGATGCATGCAGGGTAGATTAGTTTGTGTTGATAGGGACAGTTGGAGACTGGATTTCTGTGTCTGCCTGCGTACCTTGAGTAGCAGAGTTTAGACAAGTCATTGTGTGCATAGATTACTCGGCATTGTGTTCATTTGGTAGATTCAAGTAGGAAAGTTCTAGTATTCCAGTAGGTTTAGAAGTGAGTTGTTGGTTTTCTTTATAAAAACTAAGAAGTTGGGACTGTATTTCCTGTTTTGAGCAGTGTTATACCTAATGGCCCTCCCATAGACACTGTCCCTGGGAATCCCCTGAGAATAGTGAAAAATGGGAGAATGGCCATCCTATTGTACATATTTAAAGATAGGAGAGGCAATGAAGCAAGCATTGAGTCTTAATCCCAAACCCTAGGCGAGCTTAGGACCCGGTTAGGGCTTTGGGAGTGTAGAATAAGGAACTAGGGCAGGGGAAAGTACAAACTGTATGGCCAAGGTACATTTCCAGTTAGATTAGGTCCAAACACAAAGAAAAAAGAGTGCTGAAGGATTGAACAATTCCTTAGAGGGAGGAATTATCAAGAAGACAGAAAAACCCTAGGAAATAGGGCAATTAGCCCTCCTCTCCAAGGTTCCAGGAGACAGTTGTACGGAGTATTTGGTGACTTGAAAGCTGTTGCAAGATTTAAAGCTGGAAAAAGGGTATCAGAAAATGATCTTTGTTTGATATGTTATGTGGTAAATTGGAGAGGAAAAAGCCAAATACCGACTGGTAAAGGCTAGAAGAGTGTTTGGATCGCCCAGTAAACCAACAAATCGTGACGTGAAGACCGAACCTAAGGAAAAAATGTATCTATTTGGGCTGGAAACTAGCTACATCTTAGTTCCCCGTAGATCTCTAACTGCTTGGAGAACAGGCACTTAGAATCTCTAGATGATATCAGAGCGTGAGTTGACTTAGCTGTGATTCGCGACAATCCACCGAGTCAAGAGGAGAAAATACACCGAGGAAAGTGTCCATATGACAAATGCAGAGCTAGCAAAGAAGGTAGAAGAGCAAGAGGAAGATAACCGGTTGCTCAGAGAAAGGATATCTCAGATGGAGAAACTCCTGGATGAAGTCCAAGAAACAGCAGACACTGTGAAGGACAAGATTAAGAAAAAGGAAGAGTAGGAAGCCAAGGAAAAAGAGGTGGAATTGGAGGAGGAAGCTCCAAAGCCAGATCCTGTTCTTGCAGAGGAACCATTCTTGAAGGCATTGCAGGCCTTGAGTGGTAAAGCATTGGATGGTGTGCCACTTTTCAGTGGACAAATGGATCCAGATTCAGTAGTAGATTGGATTGAGAGTATTGAGAATCACTTTGAGTGTGATGGCATAACAGAGGCTCAAAAGGTGAAGGTGGCCAAGTCAAGGTTGAGAGGAGCAGCTCTCACATGGTGGAAGTTTGTACAATCAGAAAGAGAGAAAGAAGGAAAAGGTCCCATAGTTTCATGGAAAGGAATGGTGACCAAGATAAGGCAGACCTATCTTCCAGATGATTATGAAGTCCAGTTGCATAGGAGAAGACATAATCTGAGGCAAAAGGACATGGATGTCCAAACATATACAGAGGAGTTTGAGAAATTGTGCCTTAGATCAAAAGTGGTTGAGGATGAAAGCATTAGGTTAGCAAGGTACCTAAATGGACTCAAATGGTCTATTCAAGAAGACATGAGCTTGGTAAACTTCAAATCAGTACGCCAATGTTACCAAATGGCCTTGAAGATAGAGGAGAAAGGAAAAAAGAAACAAGAACAGAACCCTAAAGGTAGAGGTAAAGGCAAAGACAACAGAGGACAAAGAGGGAGTTATAGTGGAAGAAGCTCAGAATCAAGGGCTCAAGGAGAAGTCAGATTTTCTGATCAGCAAGAGGGAAGTTCTAGTAGAGGTGGTAGAGGAAGAGGTTTCAGCCCTAGAGGGAAGAAGTGGTGGACAAGGAAGGGGTAGTTACTTCACCAACATGAAATGCTATCATTGCAATCAGTTGGGACACCCAGCCTATAGATGTCCTGAGAAAGGAAGCACATCTCATGGAGGAGATAAGAGAACCCATCTAATTCAAGATGAAACAGCTGCAGCAAACAAGCAATCAGAAATACCTTTGAACTCAGAGGAAGGTGAGAATCTCATGATGAGAAGGACCTTAATCAAGGAACCGGTCAAAGAGGAACCAAGCCAAA
The DNA here is from genome assembly GCA_007258455.2 of Sequoia sempervirens. Lineage (NCBI taxonomy): Eukaryota > Viridiplantae > Streptophyta > Pinopsida > Cupressales > Cupressaceae > Sequoia > Sequoia sempervirens. The sequence goes on from VDFB02062397.1 coordinate 6,712, forward strand.
GAAGATCTTTGTTTAGGATAAAGTGCAAGATGATGGGGAAAGTGTGCAAGGTGATTATAGACTCAGGTTCAACTGACAATATTGTGTCAGAAGAGGCAGTCAGCAAATTGAAATTGACAAGGATATCTCACAATAATCCTTACAAGGTTACATGGCTCAACAAGGGTCAACATGTCTTGGTGAATGAACAAGCATGGGTGGAGTTTTCAATTGGCAAGTACAAAGACAAGGTATTGTGTGATGTATTACCTATGGATGCATGCCACTTGCTCCTAGGTAGGCCATGGCAATTTGACCATCAAGCTGTGCATGATGGAGCCAAGAACTCATACACCTTCAAGAAGGACAATGTCACATACAAGATTCAATCTTTGTTGGAAGATAATGAGGTGCAGACAGCAGGTTCTAAGTTGCTGATAACTGGTGAAAAAGAGTTCTTAAAGACCTTGGAAGAAGGAGAAGGAGTTGGCTATGCAATAATGATCAAGCCAAGAGAGGCAAGCAAAGAGAAGGCAGCTGAAAAGAAGAACTACCAAAGGAGATTCAAGACTTGTTGCAGACCTATGAGAACATAGTAAGTAGTGGTCAACCAGCAACTTTACCTCCTAAAAGAGCCATAAGTCATAGGATAGACTTGATACCAGGAGCCACCCTTCCAAACAAAGCAGCCTACAAGATGACACCTCAACAGAATGAGGAGATAGCCAGGCAGATTCAAGAATTGCTTGATCAAGGTCTCATTAGGAAAAGCATTAGTCCTTGTGCAGTACCCACCGTCTTAGCACCCAAGAAAGGAGGAGAATGGAGGCTTTGTACTGATTCCAGAGCAATCAACAAGATAACCATCAGGTATAGGTTTCCCATTCCTAGAATTGAAGATCTCATGGATTGTCTAGGTGAAGCTAGGTACTATACCAAGATAGATTTAAAGAGTGGATACCACCAAATTAGAATACATGAGGGTGATGAGTGGAAAACAGCCTTCAAAACTAATGAGGGTCTTTATGAGTGGCTAGTAATGCCATTTGGTTTGTCTAATGCCCCCTCCACATTCATGAGACTCATGAATGAAATCCTTAAGGACTACATTGGAAAATTTGTGGTAGTGTATCTTGATGATATACTGATTTATAGCAGAACTAGAGAAGAGCACCTCCAACACATTGAGCTGATTTTCAAGAAGCTACAGGAGGAGAAGCTGAAGATTAACCTGGAAAAGTGTGAGTTCATCAAAACAGAGCTGATGTACCTTGGTTTTGTGTTATCACATGGCAATTTGAAGATGGACAGCAGCAAGGTAGAAGCCATTCTTAATTGGCCTACTCCCAAGACAGCAACAGAGGTAAGAAGCTTCCATGGTCTTGCTCAGTACTATAGGAAATTCATCAAACAATTTAGTGCAATTTGTGCTCCTATGTTGGATACAATTAAGGGAGGAATGAAAACCAAGTTTGTGTGGAATGAACAAGCTAACAAGAGTTTTGAGTTGCTGAAGGAAAAGGTAGCTACTCAACCTGTTTTGGTGTTGCCAAGTTTTGAGAAACTATTTACAATTGAGTGTGATGCTAGTAATGTAGCAATTGGAGCTGTTCTCAGCCAAGAGGGCAGACCGGTGGCTTTTCATTCTGAGAAGCTAAGTGAAGCCAAGAAGAAGTACTCTTCTTATGACCTTGAAATGTATGCATTGGTCCAAGCATTTAAGGAAGTGGAGGCACTACTTGCTTCCCAAGGAGTTCATTGTGTACTCAGACAATCAAGCACTCAGTTTTCTGAATTCACAAGAGAAGTTGAGTCATAGGCACATGAAATGGGTGGAGTACTTGCAAGCCTACACCTTCAACATTAAGCACAAGAAGGGAGCTCTCAACAAAGTTGCTGATGCATTGAGTAGGAGAGTTCTTACCATCCAAGAAATCCAATTGAAGAGCATGGGAATAGATCACTTCAAGGATCTATATGCAGATGATGAAGACTTTGCAGAAATTTATAAGGTATGCCTTGAGTTTAAGAATCATTTTCATAGCAAGTATGCTGAATACACATTGCAAAGTGATTTTTTGTTCAAAGGGAATCAGCTTTGTGTTCCTAGAGGGTCTATTAGGGAGAACTTAATTCAAGAGAAGCATAATGGTGCATTGAGTGGTCATTTTGGGATCACCAAAACTCAAGAGCTAGTCCAAAGGTTTTATTTTTGGCCTAAGATGAACTTAGATGTCAGAAAATATGTAGAGAGTTGTGTAGTGTGTCAAAAAGCAAAAGGCACTTCTTCAAATGCAGGCTTATACCAGCCACTGCCAATCCCTTCTAGGCCATGGGAATGCTTAAGCATGGACTTTGTAGTTGGTTTACCCAAGACAAGGCAAGGAATGGATAGTGTTTATGTTGTGGTTGATAGATTCAGCAAAATGGCTCACTTTATACCCTGCAAAACAACCAATGATGCCAGTCAAATAGCCTCACTTTTCTTCAAGGAAATAGTTAGGATTCATGGTTTGCCAATCAGCATTGTATCAGACAGGGATACTAAATTTATGAGCCACTTTTGGAAGACACTTTGGCAGAGAATGGGCACCAATCTGTCCTTTGGATCTGCATACCATCCCCAAACTGATGGTCAGACCGAAGTTGTGAATAGGACACTTGGAAACCTTCTTAGATGCTTGACCAAGGAGTATGGTCAACAATGGGATCAGATTATTGGGCAGGCTGAGTATGCTTATAATGATACAGTAAATAGGTCAACAGGAAAGAGCCCCTTTGAGATTGTTTATGGACTGCACCCTAGAGGTGTTTATGAGCTGAGAGAGATGAAGGATGGAGTGAAAGGCAGTGGTTATGCAGATGATTTTGCTTATGCAATGCAAGAGATTCATGAGACAGTCAGAAAGACCTTGGCAGAAAACACCATGAAGCATAAGGCTAAGGTGGATGAACATAGAAGAGAAGTCAAATTTAATGTTGGTGACTTAGTCATGGTACATTTGAACAAGGCCAGATTATAGAAGGGAGTCCCTCACAAGCTGCAAATGAAGAGGATAGGTCCCTGTCCTATCTTGGAGAAATATGGAGATAATGCAGTTAAAGTACAATTACCAGATGACAGTGGACTGTCCCCTGTTTTTAATGTTGCAGACCTAATACCCTACAAAGGACCATCAGTCAACTTAGATCAGACCTTCCAAGAAGTCAGTCAAGAGGTTGAAGAACTCAAACTTCCCTCCACTGCAGTCAAACAAGCTGATAAAGTTTTAGATACTAGAGTTTATAAGAAAACTAGAACAAAGGAATATAAGGAACATCTGATCCAAAGACCAGGACAAACTGAAATGGATGCAATCTGGATTAGGGAGGCAGAGTTCAAGAAGCTAGGAGTTGATCCCAATGTACTCAATCCAAGGATGGCTTGAAGTTTCCTGTTTTGGGGAGGATGGTGCAGGGGCACCTTGGCTAATCTCCACCTTCTTAGGAAAATTTTTGGCTTGTACCTGATTCTAGCCAAATCAGGATTATGTTATGTTTGTTAGGATCCTAGAGTTCTTGTAGTATGAGTAAGTTAGTCATTAGGATAAAATTATCTTAGTTATCTATGTGGGTTAATGTTGTTAATTTTTGGTTTTCCTAAGCTTTGAATAACCTATGTTACACCATGGGGCAGTAAAAGAGTAAAACTCTTATCCTTGTTGCTAAATGATGCCAGTGGACAGCTTGGAAGGCATTTGATTCGCCAACAAGGAGTTAGAGATCCAAGAATTCGGGATTGAGGCATATTGGAGGTTGTGGAAAGTTGTTTAAAAGTTGCATGGCAAAATTCAAGGAGTTGCATGTAATTTTGTGATAGGTATTCCTTGTAATTAGGAAAAACCACCGAACCACTGCCCTGAAATGGTGGATATTGGCGTCCAAAGTGTGTGTGCCTCGTTGGAGAGAGGAAGACAGATTGTAAAAACAGTTTTTGGTGTGTGAAGAAGGCATAGCTAGCGATTGTAAAGGATTTTGTTTTTGGTAAACCCCATGTGTTTTCTCCGGAAATGATATGGTGAATCATAAGCATTGTTTGATATTGTGATAGACATTATTGAATGTGAATTAGCATCTTTTACTCTTTTGTAACAATCTGTATTAAGGATGTAATGTGGTAGATCTATTTGCGTTGACAGGGACAGCTAGAGACTCAATTTCTGTGTCTGCCCGCGTACCTTTGATTAGCAGAGTTTAAACAAGTCTTTGTGTGCATAGATTGCTCAGTATTTATGTTCATTTGGTAGATTTAAGTAGGTGTGTTCTAGTATTTCAGTAGGTTTAGTGTTGAGTGGTTGGTTTTCTTTACAAACACAAAGGAAGTGAGGACTGTATTTCCTATTTTGAGCAGTGTTATGCCTAATGGCCCTCCCATAGACACTGTCCCTGGTAATCACCTGAGAATAGTGAAAAATGGGAAGATGGCCATGCTATTGTACATATCAAAAGACAGGAGAGGCAGGGAAACAAGCGGTGAGTCTTAATCCCAAACCCTAGGCGAGCTTAGGACCCCAAGTAGCTTGGGAGTGGAGAATAAGGGAACTAGGGGAAAATAAATCAGACGGGCCAAGGTACACTTCCAATGGATTAGGGTCAAACACAAGGAAAAATAGAGTAGGAAGCTTTGAACACCCTTTTAGAGGGGAGGAATTAACAAGTAGATGAAACCCTAGAAATAGGGGTACCAGTCTCTCCAAGGTTCCGTGAGAGGCTTGAAATGGGGAGGATTGGGCGACCAAAGTCATGCAAGATTTAAATGGAAAAAGGGTATCAGAAATGTTTTGTTTGATATGTTATGTGGCAAATTGGAGGGAAAAGCCAAATACCGACTGGTAAGGGCTAGAAGAGTGTGTGGACTGTCCAGGGTAAACCAACAAATCGGGTGATTTGAAGACTGAACCTAAGGAAAAATGTATCTATTTGGGGCTGAAATTCAAGAAGACAACATCTTTAGTTCCCCTGCCAGAGATTCTAATCAGTTGGAGAACAGGGCACTTAGAATCTTCTAAGTCCAAGGCAGATTACTCAAGCAATAAGAGGTGTTAAACCCTCCAAGGTGAAAGCACAAATAAATCTCTTAGGATAGAGTTGTAACAAGGTTCCCTTGTTGAACCAAGTAAATTCAGAGCCTAGATCATTGCTAGGTACTAGGGGAGGCAGTGTTGTGTCTTCTGGAGGTCATAAGCTGAGTTTTTGATAGCACATCAGTAGGGTAGTCACCTATAATATAAAGTGGCATAAAATGAGAAGGGTTTGTCACCTCAGGGTGCAGAAAATAATTTGAATAAAGGATAGGGGTTGCACAATAGGCAATAGAATGCTAAATAGTCTAAGAGACCACAAAAAAATGATACAAATGTCTCAAAGAAAGTTATCGTTAGGCATTCGGACATGAACACATTGGATTCATTAAGGAAAGAACATGCAAACTTTTAGGAATCAGTGCCATGGTGTAAGTCTTATTTTCTTCCTCACAATCCTTTGAAGTGTGTTTTTCCCTTTCAATAAATTGAGATGAGGAATTTTAAAATAGTGAGGGAGATGATTAGTATAACAAGGAATAAATTGACCAATTGGATGGTTTTGTATATGACCCATTTTATAATGAACCTTTTCATAGTGATTTTGATTTTAATGATCAAATATTCCAATATTATTGCAAGGATGATCTAAATCAATATCAATTGCCAACTCATGAATTTGAGGATATGGGGGAACTTGTGAGATAAATATGCAAGAGAATAAGGCCATATGAAGAAAACATAAAAAAACTCACTGATGCTATAGTGATGTAGGTCCAAGTTGGTTACTGTTAATAAATATTTAACCAGCTCCCTTCAGGTTTATTTTTCTATGCGCCGACCTGTACATCGCCAAGTCCGCTCGACCTTTTATCAAGGTTTTGAATTTGCCGCTCCACGTGTCTAATCTTCACAACTTCGATTATCGACATTCCCTTCGGATCCCGGGAAACTCCGTTGTGCTTCCACATGTCGCAACTGCGGGATATTTTTGGTTCTTGTTTCCTTAATGCCTCATCGTGTTGCAAAATGCTGCCATGAAGCCCTCATTCTTAAAAGGTGCTGGCAGGCCCCATGATTGATGACTGTAGTATGCACTTGCTACGTGTCTAATGTGCACAAATATTTCAACACAAAAATGAATTAGCAACTGCGGGCAGTGAAATGCTGCCACGCATCTCTGTTGCGCCCAGTTGACGATCATTCCCTCTGTTGTTGGTGAAGGCTCTGGTTATTTGAAACGTGTAGCCTTAACACAAATCCTCTGCAACAAAGGGTGAAAGGTTCATGCAGGCAGCGAAAGGCTGCCACGCGCCTAACCTGCGGATCTCATATAAAGGTAGAATATTAATGAATCGAATGAAGCTATTGGCTACTGCGCGTCATCATCATTCACTCAGGAGGGTGAAACTTGTCTAACTAGGACCACCGTCATCATTTTTGAGGATGCACTTGTGCCCGGGATGACTGGATGCTTTGTTTCGGATCGATCTTGTTGTAATGACCTCGGGAATATTCTGATTCAGACATCATTTCGAGGGATCGCAAGATGTTTTCTATTACTGCTCCCCGAGGTAGTGGGAGGTTTTTGATGTTATATATACTTTTCTCTGTGATGAGAAAAGGGTCCAGAATTGGGAAAAACACACTGGTTTTAGTAAAAGATGTAAGACCTTTATTACTGTTTTATTTTAACTGCAAAACTCTTAGACTGTGCCAATTATTTGACCTTTCTATTTTTCATGCTATTTGATCAAACTGTGAATTGTGATTTTTATTGTCTTGACACTTCATTTGAGAACTTCTATATATATTGGATGGAAGTTTGCTTACCTTGATCATATCTAAGGACTCCTCTTGGCAGTAGGAATGTATGCAATGCTATTTTATGTCAATGAATGAATTGTCTATGCTATAATCTTAAGTCTCTAATATTTTGGAACACTACAACACCATTCAGGCCCTTAAATCTATGATTTATCGTGTCCATCATTAAATCTTGGTGCATCACCTTAGGTTAGACTTTATTTTATTATATTTGCTTCCTTTTCCCTTTCCAAACCCCATTATAGAAGAAGTCGACTTCTCTAAAAATCTGGAAGTTACTCAGTTTAGCGCAAAAGGTCCCCCTTAAACTAAGTTTCCCATAAGACTTTGTGACCTCGTCAAATTTTGGCGTCAACAGTTTATTATTTTTTTGGCACGCCCAATGGGACCGAGCTTAAATGAATTTGCATTTTAAAAGGGTGTATGAGCCATCGGCCTACAACTAGATCCCAAACCACAGACAATCCTAGTTTACTAGTACCTCCACTAGGGACGGTCCAGGTCGCAAATCAGCTAGTAACTGTTCCATTCCCGTCGCCCTTTCCTCTCACCATGTTGTTGGCCGCCAATAGAAACTATGTGGCATGGGACATCGGAAGTCCCCTGGTAGCCCCGGTAGCGCCTGCTATCTAGGGCACTATCTCGGTTTTGGCCATAAAAGCTATACTGAAGTTTACCGGAGATAGCTCAAGAACGCCAGTAGAACATTTGCAGGATGTGGTTGATGTATGTCTGGTACATGGGATTATAGCACAGAATGTAGCCCTAAGGCTTCTCGCCGTGTCTTTTAAAGGCAAGGCGCTGGATTGGTACTGAACACTGACACCTAATTCAATTCGCACTTGGGATTAGCTCAGAGATCTATTCTATGAGAGGTTCTTGAATGACATAGATCGTTCTTCATTGTATTATCAGCTACTTGTCATAAAATGAGCCCCCAAGAGGCTCTAATGGAATTTAATGCCCGATTTCACGCAAATTGGCAGAGGATCCCTATTACCATACATCCGACTCCTGAGTTGGCATTTATATTTTATCTGAAGTCCATCAATTCTAACATTTCCGTGATGATCAAGTCTTTGGGAGGAGCTACTCTACCAGATGCTTATGGTACCGCAATCAAGGCTGAGAATCATTTAATAGATTGTAGAAAATTGCCTCCTTGACATATTATGCCGATATTTCTTGAAATATCAAGCTCTATGCAAGAGGTTGTGTCAACTAGTGCACCTGCAACTGCCCAGTCAATGTACACATATGCGACAAGCTTATAAAATGTGGCTTCTACATCAGGTTCTTCCAAGGATGAAATAAGCAACCTCAAAGAGATGTTGCAAACCATGGAAAATGATATAACCACTCTTAAGCGGAACCAAGCAACGCCTCCGAAGCCTACATATCAAAACTATCAAGGCGAGCGGTCTTCTTATTAGCAGAATCAATACTAGGGCACGTCCCACACTAATCCACCAGCCCCAACTGCAAACCAAATGGTGTCAGTGCCTACTCTGCTGATTAGCACGTCTCCAAGCTCGAGTAGGGAATTAACCGTGGCAGAACAATCATATTGATGATATCAATCCATGGTGTTTCCCCTACAACGATGCACATATGCCCTGGAACTGCTCGCATGGAAATTTACAACAAAAGGTGGCAGAGCAACGTAGCCAAGGCACGACAACGGAAAATGGAGGTTATGTATATGCCTCACCACAAATGGAGAGTGCGGTCCTTACTGCGCAAATGCAAGGAATTTATTTAGAACAAGAATCCGATATTGCTTCTGATCATGCGCTCTTCTCCTGGATGGAGGAAGAAGAAACAGTGTTTGCTAATGATGCATTCATATCTAAAACACCGCAAGTGTAGTCTGATTATAACACATGCTCAAAGAGAAGATTCACTGGTGAGTTAGTTGTTTCGCATCTGGACAGCCCACAACTGAAAAGATTTTTTGATCATATTCCTAGTGCTTCAACCATCCCTTTACCTTCTCAACCACGAAAGGAAATTATTATAGCAAGAACCAAGGAGTAGAAACCTCTGAGTTTGTCACCTTTTAATGTGGTAGAGCAATTGAAGAAATCATCCGCTAATGTGTCTCTATGGGACATTATAGCCATCCCAGAACAAAAGACACTATTATAGAAGGCACTTCAGGAACAGGTCAACCCAACACCAACAGGACTGTTTTCCAGAACATAGGCGGTTTATCAAATACCGCTAGCTAAGGTCCTTACAAACCATACAAAGGAATCCCTTGCTGAGAGCAGGAATAAATTGAAACCTCAACCCTTCTTCTTGACTCTCATTATAGGAAAGAAGTTATTGCACAACGCTATGATTGATTCTAGCGCTAGTACCATGGTTATGGCTAAATAGATAGCCGAAGCTTTGGGACTTAGCTACGAACCTATGAAAAGAGGGGTAATGTAGCTTGATGGAAATAAAGTTGAGACCATAGGTGTCATCAAAGCACTTCCTTTAACTCTATTTGCTTGTCCTAGTATCACGGTCTCGCAGGACACAGTGATCATAGATGTTCCTCCTATGTTTGGTCTCTGTCTATCCCGAGAATTTACATCAAAGGTGGGTGGATACTTTTCCTTGGATTGGTCACATATGATACTTAGGACCAAACACAATGCAAAAATGAAGATAAAATCAGAGGCTCTACATTCTAAACATGTGGCGGATGAAGCCTTGATCAATTTTGAAGCTGTGCATACCTCTATCACCAAGCAAGAAATGTATTGCATTGAATTGCTATAGGAAGAGAAGGTGAGCGGAGATCAAAATGATAAAGAAGATGCTCTGTTGAGTGAACACATAGACAATGATCCTTTCAGAAATTATCATGCTCCAGGATTGGGCACATATGTAATTTATGATGAAGAGCAAGTGCTTCTGAGGATCGCCAAAGAATCTGAAGGTAGCCAAACAAATGAGCTATCGACACTATACTTTGTTGGAGCAAGAAGCAAAGTGGGTGTTGGAGTAGGGATATATCTAATATCCCCACAAAATGAAAAAATGTTGAGGTCTTTCCATTTTCATTTTGCCTATTCAAACAATGAGGCTAAATATGAAGGATTGGTTCAAGGTTTAAGCCTTGCGGAACGAATAGGCATTAAGTAATTAATTATGTTCGGAGATTCTAAACTAGTAGTTAACCAAGTCTAAGGAGTTTCGGTAGCAAAGAACATCCGCATGAGATCCTATTGGCACCGAGTATGGGACCTGATTGATGGTTTTGAAGCTTTCAACATCAAGATTATTCCTCGAGGACAAAATAGCAACGCAGATCGCATGGCCGTGATTGGTGTTCAATTTGATCCTATCTTTGACCTTCTTCATAACAAACATTCAGTACGAGTAGTAGTCCGACCAACAATCCTTGAAAATGATTAGAATTGGCAAGTTTTTGAAAGCAATGAACACATCACCTCGTTTATCCAGCACTCAGGGGAGTTCGTCAATCAGCTTCAACCAAAGATTGTCGAGGCTTATGAAGGACAAATTATACAGTTGAAATCTAATAAACTTCTAAAAGGATTGGTTACTCAAAAAATTTCAGGTAATGATGATGCCCAGAAAATGATGATAGGTTGTACCCGGAAAAAAGTGATTATGTGGACCTTTGGGTCTTCGATGGTAGGAATCTCCAAGTTGGGAAAAATGTCCTGCACCATGATAAAGAAAGACTCATTAGTCTCTGCAAAAAATATGGAGTAGTGGCCTGGTCCTATGATGACCTGGAGGGATATGATCCTGACATCATTCAACACACTATTGAGCTAACAGAAGGTGCAAAACCAGTCCGACAGAAACAGAGGCCAGTCAACCCTAAAATTGAAGCCCTAATGGTGCAAGAGCTGACTAAGCTCATTGAGTCGCGCATTATCTTCCCAATCAAGCATAGTACTTGGGTATCGAATCTGGTCTTGGTCCAAAAGAAGAATGAAGATATTCATTTATGCGGACTTAGAGACCTAATGAGAGCATCCCTAAGGACCATTATCCGCTGCTTCAGTAAAGTCAATCCTGCAAGCGATTAGCGGGACCCTGGAGATGTTTTTCTCATAGATGGTTTCTCTCTGCCTATAATGGATCTGAGTTAAGGGAAGGGATCAACTTACGAGACTATGTTTCACCACAAAGTGGGGAACATTTTCTATATCTAAAACACCTTTTGAGTTTATCTAATCTGGAAACATTTACATTGACGTGGACATCACATTGGCCGAATTAATCGATAAGTTTATTCTAATCTATTTGGATGATCTTACTGTGTTCTCTAAATCTAAGGATGATCATTTTGATCATTTGGAATTAGTTTTTCAAAAGTGCCAGGAGTTCAAAGTTTCCCTAAACTTGAAGAAATGTGTATTCAGAGTGCCGTAGGGTAAGCTGTTGGGGCATGTTGTGTCTAAAGAAGGTGTTTCAATTTACCCCGAATGACTAAAGGCTATCAAAGAACTTCCCCTTCTGGTAAATAAGAAAGGTGTTTAGTCTCTCCTGGGAAAAGTAAATTTTGTTAGCAAGTTTATTTCCAATTTGACGGGAATAATTAGGCTGATCACCCTGATGCTGAAGAAAGATCAAACATTCAAGTGGACGACTGATGCTTGAGAGGCTTTTGAAAAGGTCAAGGAAGCTATTTCCACAGCTCTGGTGCTAGTTAATCTAGATCAATCCAAATATTTTATAATGTATGCGTTCGGTAGCGTGTCCAGTATCGCTACTGTCCTAACCCAAAAGGATGGTGAAGGAAGAGGAGAACATCCAATGACGTTCTATTCCCGGACCCTAAAGGAATATGGGGTGAATTATAATTTTGTTGAGAGGCAGGCCTTTACAATAGTGAAGGGACTTAAAAAGTTCCACCATCTAATTTCCTGCAATAGGGTGCTTGTATATGTCGCACATTCTAGTGTGCGTGAATATATCATGGAAGGGGAGATCACAGAAAAATGGCTAATTGGATCACCAAGATCCTTGAATATGACATTGAAGTCAGGCCTACTAAAACTATTAAAGGAAGAGGACTGTGTGAGTACATGGCATAGAATGAGG
>VDFB02062399.1:0-12433 GCA_007258455.2 Sequoia sempervirens
CTTCTGCTCTTATGATTTGTGGCACACTTTCATCACTTTGCATCACTCTCTCATCAACTCTTCACAATTCAACTTGCTTTTATACTATTCTCAAACTTAGAGAAATTTACCAAGGTCATCCACAAAACATTTTTTCATAAATACAAATTAGGTCAACAACTCAAAATTCCTATGGTGGAAAGGAATAAGAGTGGACCAATAAAATTATTTTATTGAATCTTCTACATGCTTCCTCAATTAAATTTTATTCTTTGAATGAAGTGTAAACACCATGTCATCCAAACCTAATGAAAACATAGATAAAAATTGATGCACATGCTTCCCAACAAGAAGATGGTACACAAATGTTGCAACATGGTTCATTATGCATGAGAATACATCTCAAAACCTTCCAGATACATTTGCAACAAAAACAATAGGCTTCAATCACTGAATTTCTTTCACCAGTCTATCTAGACTGTGCAAACTCATACTAAAATATTGAAACATGACTTCCTAATTACCAAACTCCAAACCTATTTTCCAGAGCATAGGAAAGACCTTCACAAGACATATCCCAGATTCGCACAATCTAAATCAAAACAATAGAGGATTGAAGAGTAGAAACATTTATCCTAGTCCATAGAAGATCAAACTTGCCAAGTAGTTCACATACCGGTGAACAAAACTTTCATGTACCATCAAATCACCATAATTAAAACTTCACAACTGTACAGGCATATGATCAACATAGGAGAAATGTGAAGCACATACCGAAGCACATTCTGAATACTTCTATTATTCTGCTTTCACCTCTTTATTAATTTTCTCAAAAGCACTTGGAAACTCATCAACACAACTCAACTGAAATTCCATAAAGATACCTCCACAAACTCACAACATCTCAACAATGTCTCAACCATACATGTACAATCTGTAGCATATTGAACTATGTTGACATCAATGACATTGCCAAACTAGCTCATACTTGCAATAGGGACAACATCATTTATTTCTCTAGTAGCAACAATTTAACAAACATGACAGGTCCTAACATGGTTGTGCACATCCTTAAACATCATTGGCCAGTAGTACCCATCCCATAGAAATTGGTGAGTGATTGAAGGGCCAAATCCATGACCAGTGTCAACTTTATCATGAAATTATTTCAATACTTTGGCTACCTCTTCTTTTCCAAGGCATCTATGGTAGACTCCCCATGATTTATCTTATATAATATGGATCCTTGCAACATGTAGCTATTGCTCTTCAGTCTCAGAGAACGCTTTTTTACTCCTTGCAATTGGAATGAGCACCTTTTGTTCAACAAATAGTAGACAATGTCATTGTACTACTCTTCGAGAGAAACATATTTTAGCTGATACTGCTACATAGTGAGCTCAAGTCTTGCTTCAGCTATCATTTCAGCTATTGCTCAAGTGAGGATCTAACCTCGAACCAACTTCATGGGATGAATTTTGATGTCATATTCTTGCAATAAAGTGACCCATTTTTCTCTCCTTTCTCCTAGCTCATTCTACATTAATAGGGTCCTGACTGTCGAGTCAGGCACAATCACAAACACCTTAGTCCACAAGATGTAATTCTAGAATTTCTTAACTCCTTTGACTAAGGTGTATGCTTGCTTCTCAACATTGTGATACCTTAACTTTGCATCTTTTGATGGAGCACTCCTTGGAAGGAAATAGGGTGTTCACTCTGTTAGCTCTCAAAAGCGGTAGGATGCCTCAGAGGCTTCAATCTCTTGATATGTTTGAGAATTATGAGACAAGGTCAAATGAATTAAACCTTCTACTCTTCAAGACCTAGGCGGGTGTACCTATCTGAATTGGGTAGACTTGACTTAAGGTTATCCTTCTTGCAGTGATTTGTCCACAATGGCGGATGGAAGTGAACAAATGAATTCAAACTTGGTGTAACTAGCAATAGCAATCCTCTAATCTAAATCCTAAAATGTTCAATTAACAGATGTAAAGAAATTGAATGAATCCAAATGATGAAATTGCAAAGACCAGTGCCTTATTGGGTATGCGAAGTCAAATGAAACCAAGATGAGCAACACTTCTCTCTGAAGACTCAAATTATAAGCACATATTTTTTACAACTTGTATAAACATGCAAGACTGTGACTACTAAGCTCTACTTTAACAATCCAGATGAATCTCTCTGATTACTATGATCAACTAAAAGGATTTAAACTTGGCTTGAAAGAACCGATCAATTAACCACACAGATACAAGTGTGCACTGATGAATTGAATATAAACTTGTTATAACAATTTAAACAACCAGAAAGAATCAATCTTGGAGATAGCTTAGCAATACTCTCATTTAAATTCAACAGAAAATCGACACCAGAAATGTGCAGCAACATCAATTGACTTTCATAAATACCTCCATAACATGCATCATAGTCTCTGATTTGAGAATATTTATTCTATTGTATCCATCATCTACCTACTGTATCTCGAAAATCTAATAGCTGATTTTTTATTTACAATCACAAGATGCATATTTATACACCAGTATCAGAAAAACATATCATACTGAGATCCCATGTCGGCCTACCGCTGAATTCGGGCTCACTTCATGTCAGCCACAGTATTTGAATTTTTGTTAATCATCAATGAAACAGTCGCCAAGACATCCCTGTAAGTATGCCGAAGGAAATTATATCACTATCAATCACCCCCTGTTCTTTGTGTTTCGCCGTGACTTTCTATTGTTGGGGAGATATCATACAATCTACAAAATGTGTTACTGATTATGTTTTTTCTTTATGTGTTTTCCACTCGTTGAGACACAAGGATATCTCTCACCGATGTGTTCTTTTTGTTTCATTCACAGTCGCTATAACATTCTGACATCGGGGAGACTCTTGTAGAGCACATTATATCTTACCAAAAATCCTCATCCATCCTATGTGTCGTTGGGACAATTCAATTCCTATACTGACATAGTCCTCATGTGCATTATCAGCGAGACCAAAGGTCACTCGCTGAGACTTTACTTTGAAAACTTTAACTCTTACCGAGATGTATACCTTTCACCACCGGTCGATGTGACAATGTGAATTCGTTATGACTTCACACCAAAAACAAAATGTTTGGCCGAAGTGAATCCTTCAATGTGTTGCTTAGCGAGACTCCTATGATATAAAATTTGTGTTGGAAAGACTTAATAAAGTCGATAAGACATTATTCTGAATGTGAGCAACTCTTACCGATAAGCCCCTTTTGTGCCAAGTCGGTAAGACACTGCGAGATCTCTATGACCTTTCGTCGAAGCCAAAATATTTTTCCAATGTATCTCTATATATGCTGGTCGGCAAGACAAGATACTTTTGGTGAAACATTACCCCGACGACCCCTTAGCTCTTGCCAATGAATTTCTTGTTGCCGAGACAAAGTGAAAGTCCTACCGAACAGAACAATAGATGAATTATGATCACCATGACATCAGAAACATCTTGCCAATAGGAAACTCAGACGTTTATCAGAAAAATGGATCGGGGAGACCTTGATATTGTCATGTCGATACAAACTGCAATGTGAAATATGCATGACCCGATGGATCCTATGGGGGTATATGGGAAAAATATGAGAAAAAATACCATGAAGAGAGGAAAATGTGCTCAAGGTAGGACTCATTTGGAAAATGCATGGGTATGGACAGCATGTAAAATCATAAGAATTTTACAGTTCCAACAGTAGCTCCATCTGGGGAGGAATGATAGTAAGATCATTGCAAGGATCCAAATCTTTGGGTGAGAAAACTAGACACAAAATGATGAGAAGTGAGCCAAAATGGAATGAATGGAAATGGAAATAAATGCAAAATGGAGATGAAAAAAACCCTAAACTACTATGCATGGAAAAGAATTTTTAAGAGGATTATCATGAGCTGTCCATGCACTGACAACCCTTAATCCTCTGTGTTGCTCAAGAGAAAAAATGCTTCAAGAATTGCCCATGAACAGGCAATTCCTAATCTTCACCAGCCATATTATGTAGATAATATGAATCTTCACCTCTCTTCCCAACAACAACAAAAGGTCCCAGACACAAAGCTTCAAATTTACCATGCTTACCCTTCTCCTGACACCTTGCGTTCCACATCAACACCAAGTCATTTTCTTCAAATTTTCTATCCTTTGCCTTCTTGTCAAATAAATACTTCATCTATGTCTGTAACTTCATGTTTTGGCTTTGATCAACCCTCCTTATTTCATCAAGTTGAGCTAGTTGTCCCATTCTTTCTTCCATAGGTTCAGGAACATCTAGATCTTCCTAAGGACAAACTTGTAGATCTGTAACAAATTCTGGGTAAAGGCATCCCCGTTTGTGCTCCATACACCAATTCAAATGGGGACTTTCCAATTGCTCTTTTAACAGTAATCATGTCAACCCACACAACCAGTTTTAATTTTGAATCCCAAGCTTTCTTATTCTGACTCAGCATCTTCCTTATAATCTTCAAAATACTCTTATTGGTAGACTTTGCTTGACCGTTAGCTTGTGGATGGTAAGGAGCTATATAAGAAATAGTAATGCTATATGTGTCAGCCGTAAGCTTCTAAAATCATCTTATCCTAAAACACATCCCATTTCTATGACTAACCTCAATGGTAAAAATTCAACTGTGATAATATGTTGTCCATCAAAAAAAATTTCACCACTTTTACTTGTAGCCCTCGCTTTAGTTGGGATTGCTTCTACCCACTTCGTAAAATAGTCAAGCAACCAAGATCCACTTGTATACTCCTAATTTGATTTTTCTCTTGTATCTCCAATGAAATCAATTCCCACTCCATGAAAAAAGGCATCAACCCACAAGGGTCAAAGTGGAAAAGCTCCTTGATACTCCACGAGAACTTCCGCAAGCTTCACATTTTCTTACATGTGTGAAAGAATCATTAAAAACCTTAGGCCAATAGTAACCTGCCCTAAGAATTTTGTGTGTAGTTCTCTTTGCTAAATAATGTCCTCCACAAACTCCCTCATGCATTTCACTTAGAACATGCTTGGCCTGAGACGCATCCAAACACAATAATAGTATACCATCCCTATTCTTCCAAAACAGGTCTCCATCCATGAAAACATATTTTGATGCTTGCAATTTCAAAGTTCTCCTCTAGCCGTCACTCAATCCCTCTAGACATTTCATGTACTTAAGGTAATGCATGATATCAGTATACCAAGGAGTGTGCTCAATTCTTGCAACTGCAATCCCTTCATCTACATTACAAACTTGATTTGCTTCAATATTTGATTCTGCCATCAACCTAGCCAAGCCTTAACCTCTTACTAATTTGGTAATCTGTATCTCCATGTCAAATTCTTGGATCTTGTTAATCCATTTGCATTTTTTTCCTGTTACTTCCGTGATTGTGTCAAATATCCTTAATGTGCCTACATGAGGGACATAAGCCACACCACCCTGTTCCAACAAGATATGGCTCCTCGGAAGTCTTTGTGGCCTTCACCCAAAGCAAATGCCTATTTTCCATTATGTCATATTTCTCTCAATTCAGACCCTTGTAATGACTTTCATCAAGAAAGACACAGGCTGCTCATGACCATCCTCATTCTTTTGTAACATAACAACATCAATAGTGTGCATTGAAGCAAATGAAAATATCTGAAAAGGCCTTGCAAAATCTGGAGATTTAAGAACATGAGCCTCCTTGATGGCCCTTTGATAGATATAAAAGCTTCCAAGGCTTCTGTAGTCCACTTTCTGTCCTTTTCTTCAACATTTTGATATGGGCTTTTAATGATCTCAACAAAGTTAGAAACAAATCTCCTAACAAAATTAACTGGCCCAAAGAATGATCAGATAGCTTTAATAGCTTTGGGGAACATGAATTTTGGTCAATTAGCTCTAACCCTCCTGTGATCTATCCTAATCCCCTTTCAAAACAATATGTCCTAAGAGCCTACCTTCCGCGGATCCGCAAATGACAATTTTTAGGGTTCAAGCTGATACCATATTCTAGGGCTTTGATAAATACCTTTTCCAGATGTTGTACGTGATCTTCAGCCTTCTTTGAATAAGTAGTCAAGTCATCCTGGTACACCACCATGATAGCATTGATCAAGTCTGCAAATGCCACATCCATAGCTCTTTGGAATGTCACTCCTACATTAGTGAGACCAAATGGCATTCTTATGTATACATATGTTCCCCAAGGAGTTGTAAATGTTGTCTTATATTGCTCAGATTCTTTGACTTTAACCTGGTTATACCCTGAAAACCAATCCATCATAGACACTAGCTCACACCCTGTTACCTTATGCAATATAGCCTCCATATTGGGTAGAGGATAATTGTCCTTGAGAGATGCCATATTCAGATTACTGAAGTCCACACATAGTCTGATATCTCTATTCTTCTTCCTCACAGGGACCATGTTTGAGACCCACGTTGAACGCCTAATTGGTTTAATGATTCCTCCATCTCTGAGCTTTGCCAATTCTTCCTGCATTTTAGGCTCCAATGTTGGATTTATGGGCCTTTTCTTTTGTCTGAATGGCTTAGCATTTGGCTTCAATGGTATTTCATGTTGGAAAAAATCTTCCTTGTATGCTTTTAAATCTTCATAAGACCAAGCAAACACATGCTTATAATTTCTTAGCAACTCAATCAACATTCATCTAACTTTAGGTCTTATCTTCTTTCCTATGTACACCCTTCTTGGTGCTATCTCAGTCCCTAAGTTAATCTATTCAACATCTTCCCTTTTGACTGGTGTTTGCTTCATGAGGGACTGATCATTTCCATCATACACCCTCTCTAATGCCACTAAACCCTTAGGAATCTTATTTGTTTTGAGCTGCAAGATTTCCTTTCCAAACACTATTTGCTTCCCCTACACTTCTTCAACAAAAGCATTGAAGTCAATTTCTTGGGCCTCATATTGATTTATACAATGAAGGAATTTCAAAAGGTTAGTATCATCATTGAAGACTTGCCAACTATAAATGTTATTAGGAATAGTAGGCCTTGTCTTGAACTCAATCTATGACACCCTAGCCAATGTGATATCATCTCTTTTCAGTGCCACATTTGCTAAAAAATCAGCCATTATGTTCTTTTATCTGTCAATCCATTCAATTGAGAAGGCATCAAACAAATCAATTGTGTCCCATACAACATTCCTATATTGTTTCAGTCTTTTGTACTTCGCTGCATACTTTGACTTAATTTGTGAAACCATCAACTCTGAATCCCCAAGAATAGCCAGCAACTTGATCTTATGTTTCACAGTTATGTTCAAACTTGTCAATAAAGCTTCATACTCTGCCACATTGTTTATACATTCGAATGCTAACAAAAATGAATATTTAAATGTAATACCTTCAAAGCTAAATAAATACAATCCTGAACCCCATTGTATCTTCCTCTTGCTGCAGTTCCATCAAAATACATCTTCCATACCATTACAATTTCAGGTGCAGCATGTTTTTCAATTGGGTCGGTATTGACCAACTCTGGTTGGGATGGTTCTATTTTAAAATTCCCAAGATCAACATCACAAAAATAACTGATCTAATCTTGTGGTACATAGTCAACAAGATAGTTCATTCTTGGCTCCCTATACAACTTGATTTCCTAACCATTCACTAGAATTGTAGCATAAGACAGGTCAAATTGAACATTTCCTCCAACTGTTGTTGTCCACTACCTTGATAAAAGCATCACAAACTGATGAGGAGTGTCAATCACAGTTATATCTATATTATATGCCACCTGTGGATAAGTAGCTAGCTTGACTTCAACATCTCTCATAATGCCTACCACAGGAACAGGTCTATTATCCATTGCGTATCACTTTCCTCCATTGGTATCTACCCACATGCCAAGTTGTTTCATAACTCCTACTGACATGATATTTATAGTAGCACCAAAGTCTATCATGCAATTCCTCGCCAGCTTGTTATTTATGAGTAATGTAGTGAAAAATGATCAACTTGTAGGGAGTTGTTAATACATCACTCAAGCACTGATATTTACTTTCTCCTCGCCTATTGACTCCGCTTTAATAACTACTCTATATTTTCTGTGAATTCACATGTTTTTCATTTCCATTTGTTATCAATTGAACATCACTATCTCTGTATTCCTTAATTTTCATCATTTCAAGCAGTGGAATAGACATTTTTACCTAAGTAACGCCTGAGTGAAGTCAAAAGAAGAGCTTTCCACCTTAATAATTTTCTTTGTTCGATCTCCTTTATTTCTTCCTTCTCTCTTTACTAGGTCGGGTCGCTTTTGCATCTCTTTGTGTAATTCTTTCATTTCTTGCTTTTGGACAGGCTTTTGTTCATGTTTATCATACTATTTATTTTCTAACTTCTTCACAGTTCCTTAAGTCACCTTCTGATCTTTCATAAAGATTCCCTTAGGAACACCTTCCTTCTCATTTACTATTTTGTTTCTCAACCAAGACTTACTCTTTGTGCTTCCTCAACAAATGCCAATGTAGCTAGTCTCTATTTTATCTTAAAGTCTCTCATAATCGCAGAGATTGAAAGCGTGCACTTAACAAAATGTGGCCTCTATATAATCCTCTCTTCAGAAATGAAAGGACCTTGCTATTAAGCCATATGGATATCATCAGATTCTGGATTTGAAACATCATACTCATAACCTTCATCCTCTGAAGATGAGTACCTCTCCTCAACATGGTGAAAGGTATTTGAAGTCAAATACATTGTGTGATCTTCTCCATTATTTTCCATCAACATTCCCTCTTCTTGCATTCTATGGGCTACAACACAATAATCTGGGGAATGTGGCTTATCACAAGCTTCACAGAAATAATTGTTACTTACCATATAGGTTCCCTTCTTGCTCGGACGAGTCTCCTTGTTTCTAGGCCTAGTTGTTATAGGTTTTCCATCCTTCCAGTCTGTATTATAAGGCATATCATGTAACCTCGGCCTCTCATTTCTGTATGTATTTTCATGTCTGTACTGATAATTGTTGCTTTGCTGAGGAGCCCTAGGGTTGTCTCTTTTATTGACTATCCCAGCAGCCTTCCTGTTGTTTTCAATTGTTAGTGCTATTTTATGTGCTTTAGCCAAATCTCTCAGGAATCTATTTCTTAGTTCATACCCTATTTTAGGATCAAAACACATTCAAATAAACACTCAATGCTACAAAATCGGCAACTTTTATCGAAGGTACTTTATTCTGCAATTTATTGAATCTCCGATTGAAATCATAAATTGAGTCATTTTGATTTTTCTGAATTCGCATCAATTCATGAAGAGTAGCATCTGGTGCATTTAGATTCCCATATTGCTCTAGGAATCGGTCCTAGAATCCTTGGAGAGAATTAATTGAGAATGCTAGCAAGCTGTTGAACCAATCCCTGGTATCTTCAATTAGTGACATCATAAATAGCTTTATGTGTAAATATTCATATGGCACATCTATGTCTTGGATGAAAACATTGAAACTCCTTAAATGCTCTTCAGCAGTAATTGCATTACTCCCTATAAACTTAGGCACCAAACCTCTCCAGCTACTATCCATAGGATAAGGGTATAGTTGAAAACATGCTAAATCAAATTGTCTGATCATTGTTGTATGTTGGTGAGGGGGAGGGTTAGGTGGATACTGATATTGGTACATAGGGTTGTTGTATTGTGCATTATGCTATGGGATATAATGTTGACCATGAGGTGGTTGCATATGTTGTGTGGGAACACGAGGCAAATGATTTGGTTGTTTGTATTGATTCCCTATCTGATTGTAAGGAGCATTTGATTGATTAGAGAGCCCTACACCATTATCACCCTGCTTATGAGGTGGTACATATTTTGGACAACCAGCTGTTTGATTAGTTTCTTGGGCTTTCTACAATTTAGCCTCTAGTTCCTCTATCTTCTTCCTCTATAATTCAAACTTTGCTTTTACTTCCTTAGGAAGCTCATGATTAATAAACACATTTTGGTTACCCTCCATCTTCTGATCATATTCATGCTGAATTCTAATTCGTTCAACCTCAAATGCAGCTTCAAACTTAGCCTATTTCTGAGGATCAAGAAAAGAGAAAGGATTTATTTCATCTTCTGGAGTATAAGGCTCTGCACTCGAATTGTTTCTCCATGTATCATAGAGATCATATGTTTCACAATGTTCCCTTTATGCTTTGTCTTTATCTGTTAGGCACATATCCTCACTTATCCTTTTTCCTTTATCAACCTTGTCATCTTTGTGTGTCCACTTACTGCTACCATCAAGAGCTCCAGTATGACCTCCCCTATATTGAGATCTTCTTCCATTCATGATGAAATGATGCAATGTTTATGTTAGAGTTGCCACTCACTTTCATAAAAGTGAGAAAATGCTTGATGTTTCTAATTCCCAGTGGAGTCTGTATAAAGTTTCTGACTCATGATTAAGGCCTTGATTAAGATGTATCCCGGTAGAGTTGCCAATTTGTTAGGTGTGTGACTCGGATGGGGAGTGCAAATGAAACAATTGTGAACCTTTGGTTAAAGACCAATTTTAGAATTGTATTGACTCTATGGATGGATAGGTTGGAACTGGATTTTCTGATGTTTGTCCCAGTGATCCCGCAATTTTTAGCTCTCAAAAACAGGCGGGGATGCCTATTTTATAATCTCTTGATATGTTTAATTAATAGACAATGTCGAATGAATTAAACCTTCTCTTAGTCTTTGCGGTGTACCTAATCTAGTGGGAGACTTGACTTGGTTATCTTCTTGCAATGATTTTTCCTATTAAAGGAAGTGGAAGTGAACAAATGAATTCAAACTTGGTGTAACTAGCAATAGCAATCTTTTAATCTAAATCCTAAAATGTTCAATTAACAGATGTAAAGAAAATGAATGAATCTAAATGATGAAATTGCAGAGACTATTGCCTTATTGGGTATGCAGAGTTAAATGGGAAATCAAGATGGCAACACTTCTCTCTGGAAGACTCAAATTATCTAGCACATATTCTATTTACAGCTTGTATAAACATACAGAGACTATGACTACTAAGCTCTACTTTAATAATCGGATGAATCTCTGATTACTATGATCAACTAAAAGGATTTAAACTTGGCTTGAAAGAACCGATCAATTAACCACACAGATACAAGTGTGCACTGATGAATTGAATATAAACTTGTTATAACAATTTAAACAACCAGAAAGAATCAATCTTGGAGATAGCTTAGCAATACTCTCATTTAAATTCAACAGAAAATCGACACCAGAAATGTGTAGCAACATCAATTGGCTTTCATAAATACCTCCATAACATGCATCATAGTCTCTGATTTGAGAATATTTATTCTATTGTATCCATCATCTACCTACTGTATCTCGAAAATCTAATAGCTGATTTTTTATTTACAATCACAAGATGCATATTTATACACCAGTATCAGAAAAACATATCATACTGAGATCCCATGTCGGCCTACCGCTGAATTCGGGCTCACTTCATGTCAGCCACAGTATTTGAATTTTTGTTAATCATCAATGAAACAGTCGCCAAGACATCCCTGTAAGTATGCCGAAGGCAATTATATCACTATCAATCACCCCCTGTTCTTTGTGTTTCGCCGTGACTTTCTATTGTTGGGGAGATATCATACAATCTACAAAATGTGTTACCGATTATGTTTTTTCTTTATGTGTTTTCCACTCATTGAGACACAAGGATATCTCTCACCGATGTGTTCTTTTTGTTTCATTCACAGTCGCTATAACATTCTGACATCGGGGAGACTCTTGTAGAGCACATTATATCTTACCAAAAATCCTCATCCATCCTATGTGTCGTTGGGACAATTCAATTCCTATACTGACATAGTCCTCATGTGCATTATCAGCGAGACCAAAGGTCACTCGCTGAGACTTTACTTTGAAAACTTTAACTCTTACCGAGATGTATACCTTTCACCACCGGTCAATGTGACAATGTGAATTCGTTATGACTTCTTACCAAAAACAAAATGTTTGGCCGAAGTGAATCCTTCAATGTGTTGCTTAGCGAGACTCCTATGATATAAAATCTGTGTTGGAAAGACTTAATAAAGTCGATAAGACATTATTCTGAATGTGAGAAACTCTTACCGATAAGCCCCTTTTGTGCCAAGTCGGTAAGACACTGCGAGATCTCTATGACCTTTCATCGAAGCCAAAATATTTTGCCAATGTATCTCTATATATGCCGGTCGGAAAGACAAGATACTTTTGGTGAAACATTACCCCGACGACCCCTTAGCTCTTGCCAATGAATTTCTTGTTGCCGAGACAAAGTGAAAGTCCTACCGAAGAGAACAATAGATGAATTATGATCACCATGACATCAGAAACATCTTGCCAATAGGAAACTCAGACGTTTATCAGAAAAATGGATCGGGGAGACCTTGATATTGTCATGTCGATACAAACTGCAAT
>VDFB02062400.1:0-26324 GCA_007258455.2 Sequoia sempervirens
TTAGTTTCCCAGATTTGCACCTAAAAATCTTCTGAGTTAGATTTGAGGCACTTAGAGTTCCTGGATTGGCCCTGAAACTTGCCAAAATTAGCGTAGTGATTTCGAGTGCGTTTTTGACTTTGAGACCTTTCCAATGGTTCAAATGGTTCGTGAATCAGAGTCCCGGATCAAAAGTTATGGCCACGTGAAGTTGGCGCACTTTCTAGAAGATACAATTGCAATGTTCTTTTGAAATTTGAACTTCAAGTTGTAATTTTTCGGCACCAAACTGCCTAAACTCAAATTTGAATGTTGTTTTGGCTCCAAACTAAAGAGGAGCTCTATTTATGGGCGGGTTTCTAATTTTTGGGTAACTTTTTGGGGACAAACTCACATATTGTGAAAGGGTTATTCTATAGCTTGCTGTAACTTGCATGTGTTGTAGAATTTGGGGATTTGAGATCCTCTGCATGTAAGAAGCTCCATTTTCTG
Organism: Sequoia sempervirens; assembly: GCA_007258455.2. Lineage (NCBI taxonomy): Eukaryota > Viridiplantae > Streptophyta > Pinopsida > Cupressales > Cupressaceae > Sequoia > Sequoia sempervirens. Next base: position 472 of record VDFB02062400.1, read on the forward strand.
AATAATAAAATTATTCTCTTGTTTGTGGGTTATTTTCTAAGTCTTGGGCTGTGCCCTCATCAATAAGTTTGCATAATAGCACATCACATAGGACAGGATATCAGGTGATTTTTTATTTTTTATTTTTTAAATGTTATTTATTCTAAGTTCGTGTGTCGAATTATGGACATGAAAATAACATCCACCCTGAATGCAAAGGATGAAAGGAAAAAATATTAGAAAGATGATTTTTCTACAAAGTAGGCCATAATGTCTAGACTTTAGAAGAAATTAAATCTTTGACGGTATCGATGGCTTTTCCAAAGAGAAGAGAACGTTGATTCCAACAATTTCTATATAAAAAAAGATTTATTACTAATTGGAGGCCACTAAATAATATGTTTATTAAAAGAAAGACCAATTTTGAAACCATGTCTATCCCATTTGAGGAAAGGCTTAGCTACCTTAAAATTCTTTCAAATACTCTAAATCACATAAGAACTATTAATCACGAAAATGGAATCAGTGATAGAATATTGTAGAGTGTAATTCTCTACCAAAGTATTTTATCACAAGCTAAAAGAAAGTCAATATAGTGTCAAAGAAAATGTTTCCTATTTTTGAAGCCATCAACTACCTGAACCACTCACTGGTAGAAAGAATAATGATTTGTCTATAAGCATCAATAATTACCTTTCCACACTAGCTTAAGGTCATACAAAAAAATATGCACCACTCTATTGACGTCGTGATTCTCCTTGCCATTAACTTAGAGGAAGTAATGTAAGAGTCTAGGAAGATTATTAAAGGAATTGACCATATATTCAAAAAATTGGTGCAAATCTAAAATTTTCCTACTAAAGGAAGAGGCTTCGAGATCTAAAAGAATATATTATTTTCATCTCGATGTATGCCATAATTTCACAAAGTGGAAGGTGATCAATTAAAGGAAAAAGGATTTCAAGAAATTAAATCATTTCCCCTTTAATTTTAATGAATCTGTCAAAATAAACTATTCAAGATCATTCATTTGTAAGGATTTGTTCAATATGACATTGGGGGATTATGATTTATTTAATGGTTGGACTATTGTTTGGAAGATTTCTATTGCAAACATATCCACAAGTCTCCTACAATGAATTGTATTATATGTTATGGTGAGATATTATCTCTAGTATCACACACTAAAACGGGTCTTCAAAAAGTGGAAATGATTGAAGTCATGTTCTGGGGTCTATTGTTTCTCATCAACCATCACACTCATCTACTTGCTCTATACACCCCCATTGTAGAAAAGCCCGAGAATAATAATACACCTATATATTGATTGCAAAGTGTAAATGTAAATGAGCATCCTCTATAATGTACCCTATGTGGAATAGTTGTTAATTTTATTGTGAAGTGTAATAATGAAAATTGTGTGCTCTTGGAAATGGTACAATTTCTCATAATTTGGGAATAATTAATGTTAAAATGAACACAATTTTTCCTTGATCTAGTGTTGTAATGTGTTTTCCACATTCACATTGGATTTAGGGTATGTTTAAGCTAAATAAACATTACTTTTCCTTAATTTAATGTTGTAAAGAAAATTTATTTACACGTTGATAGAAACGGGCTGGAGAGGCGGAGAAAAAAATTGAACTTGTCATCTAGTAGAATGAAAAACTTTAATCATCCCTTATCAGGGAAGCTTCACATAGAGACTTCAATAAACAATGGTTGGTAGTACTACAGGTTGAGAATTGAAAGCTCAGATGGCAACTCAAAATCCTGTAATCAAAAGATCAAGGTAGTATATCTTGTAATTCTTCTGACTTCTTAAAGAGAAGGAAAGTGGTAACAAAAAAGGACTAACTTGTTGCTTGGTAAATGACCAGGGTAGACAATTCAAGATGGGAAATAAAACAAATCCAAAGAGGAATGGTTCACGGGATCTTGCAGTGGCTCTTGGTTTAAGCCTTGCTAGTGTTGGCCTAATTTTTCCCAGTTTATAAATTCTTGTGGTATGCTTGCACTTGTCAGAGCCTGCAATTTGTGTGAAACAATAGCCATAGCAACACCTAGGGTAAAATAGGACACATTTTGAACATGTTTCTCAAAAAATTGTCCTCTTTCTATGCTTCCACATTTTTGCATACATGTGTATTGTTTAAATGTTTAATCTATGCTACCTCATTTCGTTTGACAATCTATAGTTTCCCAAAACTTCCCTGCAAGCACTAGGCAGGACCTCCACTACATTACAACTCATGTTAATTATGTGTAGAATTCATAACCCCTAACAAAGGATATTATACCTTGCTCAATGTTTATCTAGATGACAAAACTATAACATTCTAATTTTTTTTGTCAAATACGATGGATTTAACTTAACGAATCTGTCAAAATAAATTATTCAAGATCATTCATTTCTATGGACTTTTTTAATACTACAATTGGGAATTATGATGTATATAAAGGTTGGACTAATATTTCAAATATTTTTTATTGCAAACATATCCAAGAGTCTCCTACAACGAATTGTGTTTGCAATACTATCAAACATGGCCTGCATAATGCCTATATGATTATGGTGAGAAATTATCTCTAGTATCACCACACTGATTCCATTAAAAAAGTAGTGTTCGGCTTAGCTCCTAACATTGATTTTGTCCGTTTTAGTCAATTTTATTTGGAGAAGTGTATTCGATTATGTAGTAAATTGGAAAATTTTAATTAGAGAAAAGTTTAGTTTTAAAAAGTTGAGCTTTAGAATGGTACTAAACAAGTGCCTATTTTTCAACACTTCAAAATAATCATGGCATGGATAGTTTTATATAATCTAATTTTCAATGCTTTTGAGCAACTTAGTAATCATATAGAGAATTTAATTATTGGTGCAATCAAACATCCTAGCTCTTCTTGTTATGATAGAGAGATAGTCTTATTATGATTTATTCTTTAGCTTTCTCATTTGTAATAAATAATAATTGTATGTAATTTATCATTAAATAAGATAAGAGAAAGAATAGCATATGATACATAGCATAGTTTATTAATAATTCTTTATTCAATATTTAATCATCTCTAACAATTAAACATGCAAATGATGATAAAAGAAGGCTTAAGAATTTTATAGATAAGTCTTACTGTTTAATTTTTCATGTGGTGCCAAAAATCTACAAATAAGTCCTTCCACTAAGCCAGAGTAGGTTGAAGCCCCATCTTGTAAAGGATGCCATCAGAAACAAGTTCTTTAATGTGAAGGATAAAGGAAAATTAGTATTTCTAACGAAATTTGTAAAGTATATAACACTTTAATGAATGAAGATGTATTGATCATGTTCCTTTATTTATTTATTAAATTATAAAAAATTGCATATTATTCTAAACTTTACTTATTCAATTGCGATTGGATTGTCGTCTATGAAATCTTTTCCCACTTTATAGGTCTTCATTATTCCAAGATCCAACAACATGATGTTTTACTAAATGTCACATATATTTCTATTTCATTCCTAAGTTCACCTTGAAATGAAGAAGGTTCAAGGTTTATCCAATAGCTTTATGCGACAACAAAATGATCAAACTTGCCCAAACTTAAATTTTAGATAGGAGGTTGAGTTCCATTTTTCATTTAGACCTAGTTTGAAAAACCAAGGTATATATCTTGTGATATTCCAATGGTTCCTTCCCACACATTAAAAAACTTCTTAACCTTAGCAACTTCCTTCAATATCATTTTGGATTTCTCTAGAGTGAATCCTTTAGCTTGCAATCTATAATTCATCACAACATCCCCTTTAACTAGATTTTTTAATTAACCTATAGACAATAAGGATCATCACACCCACTCACAATCATGTGTCATGTAATCTCAACACAATACACACCCTTTCTACTTCAAGCTCCTAACTTATCTAAAGTGAGCGAACAAAGTATTAAACTCTGATCCCTCAAGGTGCACAAAAAACTATAATCCAAGAAGAGAGTTTCAGATCTTGTTTCACATAAGAGATTTCCACTCCACACTCTTGTCCTTAACTTGCATACTAGGTCACTTTTAACATTCTATTATATATTAATCATTTCTAACTCTTACCAATTTTTAACTATGCTCTACCTTAAAATTCTTCTTCCCTTATGAAATTATTTTTTAAGGTTTTTTTATTTGGTGTTTTGCACATAACCCAGGCACACAGCTACCTTTAAGTTGTACTCTTATTCTTCACAACTATCTCCCTGCAAGATTTAGTTCCTATTATCCATCATCTAATTGAATCCAACAAAATTTGAAGTATACCTCAATAGTCTTTAATGAAAGCACATACCTCTAGTGTCCCTAAGGATAAGTTACTATATTTTACCATATAATGCCACCATTATTCCCTCTCAAGAGGGAAGAGTTAAATTAGTTAAATTCTAATTTCATAGATTGCATTATATAATGCCACCATTTTTACCTCGTGAGAACATAGTTTAATCTGTGAAAGCTAAGAGAGCAATCTTCCATCATTACGAATTACTAATCCTGGTATTAGAATTACAGTCACCCCTAGAAGGCCATCATTACTATCAGACACACAAGTTAAACACAACCAACATATCCACCCAACAGTATATAAATTAGTAACCAATATTGCTTTAGTTGGCAACGCTTTGATATGCACCAAATACAAATGAGAGTATGGTTTTGAAGACAAAAAATTTCTTCAACAACATTCTTTTGGTCACATATCTTTTGTAGGCACCAAATATGCATCTAGATATAATGTGTAACAACCCAACAAACCTAAGATTAATTTGCCACTACCATATTCAATGGAGTTGATGTAACCTACACTTTCAAATTCATCGTAAGAAATCTCATGGAATCCATTTTTCTCCATAGCAATAGATCTGCTTTATCAATGGGTTAAGAGAAAATTAGCTTTCAAAAATCATTAAGACCCTAGCCTCATGATTGCTCCACTTTGCCAAAGGTTCTCAAGATCTTGCCATCAAAATTGTTCAATGATTACTTTAGTAGATATTCCCTATCATGATACAACTTCTGTTGTTAAAGAACTAATCGCTATACCACGTTAGTTGAAATCACCATAATATCTCATGTTTGGCTTTACCATTTGATGGATGTTCTCTCAATTTGAGATTACTTTAACAAGACTATGCACTACTCAAAATAATTCTATCATACCAGCCTAAGTTCCCTCGATAAACTATGCACTACAATAAGATTCCACATTTACCAATATTCCTTAGTTTTGATTAAATCATTTCAAGCAACCAAAAATAATGTTACTTACCATAAGAAAAGAAAGGTAGAACCAAAAATAATCCCATTACAATGGTGAAGCTCTATGTTTACCAAAATGACTTATAACTCTTAAAGTTAGATGCCATACAAAATGTGTGAATTTAGCAACCATTAGCATTCTGATAGACTCTAAAAATGACAAGTAGAAGAGGTTTGCCCTTCTAATTAGATAAACACAATTGCTAACATAATTTTACTTCAAGTCACTATCAGACATTTAGATGGAGACTTGGTCTACGTTCACACATACAAATTTAATAGAAAAAGCAATCTGGGATCATTAATCTATTGTTTCCTTCATTCATACAATATAAAATCATCACTTTTTAGCCAAATGAGAAGAGATTTTGATATAAATCTTTAAAAATATAATAATAAGCATATTTTCTAGATGGAAAGTGAGGTTAATAAGGGACCAATTCAATATTTTTTGAGAGCAAGACAATCCCTTAAATGAGATTGTTCCATGGCATTGATAGCTACTAAATTAGCAATTCTTAAGACAAGTAGAGTGTCAAAATAATTAAGTGTAATTTGAAATTGCACCTCAATAGCCCCAATTAAGGGTTTACCGATTATAATGCCAATTCTTAGGTGTTTCACAACACGTAGGTCATAAATATTTTACTTATTTCGAATTTCAAATTGTATCTTTTTATTTGTACAAAATATATTTATGCAGATATTTGGACAGTAGCTTTACAAGATGCTTGAGCAACACTTACACAAGTGAAAATAAAAATTGTAGGAGTAAAAAAACTTCCAAAAAGATAAAACATTTCTCCCAGCATCCAAATGCGTCTCCAACTAATTAAATTGTTATTTTATGAGAAGAAATCTACGGGCTTGAGGCTCATGTCTTTCTCAAGAATATCTCTACCAAACCACCAAAAGGACAAAGCATTTCCTACTATAACAAGCATACCCAAAAACTGTCTGGAAAAACTTTTCTGACATATTTTGCCACAATCGAAATAAGTTAAACCTAAATATTCTACACTTCCTACAATATTTGTTGTAGAATTAAATCACTCTCAATATAAACTTGGTAAGGATTGTATATAATGCCAATTTCTAGATGTTAGACAATACGTACTACAAAATATTTTACTTACTTTAAATTAAGGTCAATGTTTCTAAGTTTAAGTTGTAGAATTTAAGAAGCTAATAGGGTGGAAGTAAAACATTTCTGAATTAGGTTTAATATCTACGGGTTTCTTTGTAGAGATCACTGATGGCCTTGGAAGAGAAAGAGGTGCAAGATGATTATGCCTTCTACAAGTAGAAACAAAAATGAAAACATGTACTTAAAATATTCATTGTAAGAAACGTTGTTGGCCTTGCAAAAGAAAGAGTCCCAAGATGGGAATGTCATTGAGAAGCAAAACCAATAACTAACATGTGCTTATTATTTAGTATATGATTCAATCATGCAGTAAGTTGTTTGGGGCAGAAACACATTTGGCGAATATACACTGATAGGCTGACATGAAGTCAGAAATGAGCAGATATGCTTTTCATGATGATGATAGTGACAGAGAGGGGGTGCATTAGGAAGATATCAAAATACTCCAAGAAGCCTCCTAAAAAAATATGTTACTCCCAATCATGACGACCACAGCAAGGAGTTTGATGAGACAAAATAAAAAATTACTCCCACCCTCTTCTAAAATCCACCTAATTTTTCATGTCTCCTACCTTAAGAAAGAGCTTGAGAAAGTTGCAAGACTACTAAAAAAATACCAATATTAGATGATGAGGGGTCCATCTTTTTAGAACTAGAACTTGTCATAATGGACAAGCATGCAAATAAAATTCACTGCTACAAGAAAAGATAAAGAATACAAGAGCACACAAGTTAAGCTATTTGCGACTAGGAACTAAACACATAGATGCCTTCCAAATAGCTTGCATGCAATAAACTAAGAAAACAAGAAATTTGAGTGGGTGATGCAAGATTATGCCAACCCTAGGGTGCTCCTGCATTAATTGGTCTTGTATGTTTAAAAACTATTACAAGTAATTGGTCTTGTATGTTTAAAAACTATTACAAATGCTTGGGGAAACTAAAATATTAAGGTGGAATTAATGTCAACATAATTGTTAGCCCCTTTGGAGCATTTCTTTCTAGCAGATTTTGTGGGTATTACATTTGCTATCATAAGAAAGTATTAGAAAGTTTTGGAGAATTTATTGTAATATGAAGCTCCTTTCTACATATAGTTTGTTGTGATTAAATGTTGTTCTTTTTTATGTTCTTCGTTGTGTAAATAGTTGTGTTAGATTTGTTGATAGAATAATCATTATATCACTTTGAAATCAATCGTTGTTTCCTTTGTGACAAATCAAATCCATTTTTATATTATATGGTGCATTTTTACTCATACAAAATTTCCTTCTATTTAAAACTTCCTTCCAAATTTTTATATTTATTCTTATTTCTTTATATATATACAATCTACTATAAATATGTTATAATATATGATATTTTTTTATTATAGAATAATTTTCAAAATACATTTTTCTACGTATATTCAATTTTAAAAGAGTCATTCACCACCAATCAAGCATTTTATTAAGAAAAAATTTACACCCTATTAACATAAAAACAATAAAAAAAACTCTATATATCACAAACCATACCTCCAACCAAACAAAATAATCATCCTTTCCAAAATAATCATTTGAGGATTTCAACTCTAAAGCAAGGAAAAGTGTTCTCTACAAATATTAAGATATAGATATAAATATAGATATAGATATGGCTTGGGCTTGACAAGAGGACAAGAGTAATCATAATAAACAAGGTTTTAAGAAAAAAACAAATAAATATGGATATAGATATGGGTGTCATTTTCATTAATATTTTATAGACAAATATATAATAATAATAAACAGCTCTATAGATAAGTATAAATTGACATGGAATATATATTGTTTCAAATCATAGACAAAATCTGGAGTTTAATATTAAATTACTTGAACGACCATGTAGAAATATGGGGAAGCTTGATTGTGAGGGGTTTTATCAAATGTCATTCAGCAAGCAGGACTCAATTTTATCGAAAGTGGAGCTATAAAAGCAATATGCTATATGTGGGAACTATTGTTTTTACTGTTATATTTCTTTTCTCGGATAAATGCAGCTGGGCCAACGATCCTTTTACCTCTAATAGTTTTTGTTTGTTTGTTTCGTTTCAGTTTGAAATCATTTCATCTCTAGAAGAGGCGAGAGTTTCGTTTAATATAAAAGGTATGGGCATGTACTGGTGCAATGGCAATTCATACCACGCAATACTGATGTCACAGTTTTTGACATCTCTGCTTCCTGTCCTTCTCTCTATCAATTCTAATAAAAGCCATGGACTTTCTGCACCCGGAATGGCAATTCATACCACCCAATACTCATGTCACAGTTTTTGACATCTCTGCTTCCTGTCCTTCTCTCTATCAATTCTAATAAAAGCCATCGACTTTCTGCACCCGGAATGGTAATTCATACCACCCAATACTGATGTCACAATTTTTGACATCTCTGCTTCCTGTCCTTCTCTCTGTCAATACTTAGTCAATACTGATGTCACAGTTTTGGCATCTCTGCTTCCAGTCCTCTCTATCAATTCTCAGTTTGTTTGAACATAAAAGCGATGGACTTTCTGCACCCTGAATGGCAATTCATATCACCCAATACTGATGTCACAGTTTTTGACATCTCTGCTTCCTGTCCTCCTCTCTATTAAGTCTCAGTCAATACTCGGGTTAATCTATTCCACGTGCCCCAGACCATAACACTGCGATTTCAACTCAGACATATTGTAGGAGTTCTGGTTATTTGCAGCGTCCCTTGAGCAATGGAAGTGGGTCCGATTCGTGAGGTTTTATTGTGGGGGATTTCATGCGTTTGTCTGTACATTAGGTTTGTCTTGGAGCTTATGCTGGGTAAATTCCTGTGAGAGGTTTTAGTTTTCTTTTCCACTACCTATAGACTGCAGGTTTAGAGGATGATTTGTCTGTTTCAGATAATTTTTACTATTCATAAACATCATTCAGTTTAACAATTAAAGGTTAATTTTAGTTAATAAGAAAAGGATAGTCAATGGTCCTTGATCTATCAGGAATGAAGTCTTACTGAATGCAAAACCCCAAAATCATATGGGATAAGGTCAAAGATCATAAGAGATAAGGTCAAAGAAGTTTCAATCAAAGACTTGTTCAATATTGAATAGTTAAAAGTTATTTGTGAATGATATTAAATCATCTATTAAAAAAATATATTTATCACTCTTTAATGTAGATGTAATGTAAAATTACTATTAACTATTTGACTGTTAAACAAGATACTATTTTTTTAAAAATACTCCATTCAAACAATATCCAAATAAAAGAAAAAAAAAACCAAAAAAACCAAATATTAACTTAGAAAAAACTTCCTTAGCTTCTACCCAGTTTGTCCACTAAAATTTCAATCCTCCATCCTAATTTGTCATCCGAAAATTTTCCGAAAAGTCCAAAGATTTTAAAGCCAAAGCAAAGAAAAATAGTGCATAAAGTGGAATAATAAATTATATTGCAAGCATAATCAATCCCAGAATAAATTATTTTTGAGGAGCTGCAGTGAAACAAGGTTGTGCCACTCTAATATAGAAGTATTTAAGATATTTATGGTAGTTGATAGATTAAAATTATTTAGTAGTGAGTTGGTATAACATTCTATTTATAATGTTAAATTTGTTTTTAAAGAAATTGGCTAAATCTGATTTTAAACTCTTTCTTATTAGCTATGTAATATTCACATGTTGGGTGGTAAGGCATTAGATGATTGGCAACCATTAAGAGAAGCTGAGATGGGTCACATGCTTAAATCCATCTTTGTTCAGAGCTGCAATAACTAGGCAGTAAATATGCCTGACCTACTCAACATCTACATAGCCAATATTTTTGGCCAAATGATTTTAAACAAGCGAGTTCTCAAGGGCCAAGGGAACAGGGCAAACCAATTCAAGTAGAATGTAGTGGAGCTCATGACTAAAGCAGGGTATTTGAATATAGGTGATTTTATACCCTCTATTACATGGATGGATTTGCATAGGATACAAGGGAGTATGAAGAAGCTAGCAAAATGGTTCGATGATATCCTAAACAAGATGATTGCAGAACACCAGGCCAACACCAACAAGCAAGCAACTCCATATTTTTTGGATGTGCTTATGTCTAAACAAAAGAATTTTGATGGGAGGAAGTGAGTTTTTTTTATGATAATATCAAGAGTCTTCTTCTGGTAAAATATCTACTTTTGATACAATGCATTAGAAATATTATATTTTTTTTTTTTTATTGAAATAAAGATGAAAAATGAAGTATAGAGTTTCAAGCTAAGACAATTGTTTGTTTAGGTAGAAAATATAAAATTACTAAGAATAATAGACTATCATTCAAGTTTATTTTAAATAACCCTAACAATGTTCTATGTTCATTTTATTTGTCAAATATTAACTATAGCATAAACATTTTGGATATATAGATAATTTGCCTTTCTAGTTTGTGTGAAATATCCATAAGTATTTTAATATATTGATCTTCTATATAATGATAATACAAAATAAGTTAATGTGTTGCCATCATTAAATATTCAAAATAGAAGTGTAACTAATTCTATCATTTATATTTCTAATGCTTGTAAAAAGTAATTGATCATTTAAGAAAAGATCTCTCAATTAAATTCAAACTATGCAAAGAGGTGAAAAAGAAATAAGAAATTTGAACCATGGGTATGAATTATAAGGTCTTATGATTTTTAAATTAAAGTTGAAAGGTTATAATAGAGCACCTTATCTTAGATTGAGGTAACTTTCACTACACTAGATATAAACTTGTTTCCTTTTATAATATTTTTATATATGTTTAAGTTATATTAATGCACTAGTAGATAGTGGGATTGGAATATTGTGTATTATTCTTCATAGTATTTAAAGTAAAAAAGTTAAATTATAATTGATTTTTTTTTTGTGTTTTGTAGGATTTGTTCACTATATGAACTAACACATCAAGTAGTGTGATAGAATGAACACTTGCTAAGCTTATCCTAAATCCCAAACTTCTAGCACATGCCAAGGCTGAAATGGATGAAGTTATTGGTAAAAATAGGCATCTCCAAGTATCAGACATTCCAAAGCTTCCCTACTTAGTGGCCATTTGCAAGGAAGGCTTTTGTAAACATCCCTCAACTCCTCTTAGCCTTCCATGAGTTTCTACAAAAGCTTGCCAAGTTGGTGTGATCTAGGGGGTACTTTTTCAATGAAAATTGAAGTGTCCCTAATGCTCTAGAATTTGACACCATTAGAAATAGCTCAGAATCTTGGTTCCAACACAACTTGAATGGGCTCAAATGGAGTCTGTACACCAAAGTTATGGTCGGTCAAACTTCAGGTCAAACTGGTACCTTAGGGCATTCGAAAAGCGAAAAAATGATTATCTCATAAATTGATGGAAATTCCATCAAATTGAAGAGCTCGATAACACCAACCCAACAATGTTCGTTTCATCAAAATCCAAGATCGTACACCCGAGTTATGCCAAGTCAAAGTTTACAGGTACTATGGTTGGCCAGTTGTACGAACGATGATGTCAACATAACGTCAGCATGCTAACTTGGCAGTCTGTACGGTATGACTGATGATGTTAGCCAATCAAGACATGACACATGGCAGGTGACGTGGCAGGACGTACAGTCTGTACTATGGCATGGTCCAACAACAACATGACATGTGGCATTTGCGTCCATTCAACATGAGTAGGTGGCGGTCTACTCAACACTATGTTGGAATGATGTGTCATGGTCGGTGAATGAAACTATGCCATGTGGCACATTATCTGGGTGCCATGTGGCACCCCATCCTCTCCCATCTTTCGGTGGTTGGAACGATCTGCTAAAATCGAATTGGGGGGATTCAATCCACCCACCTCCCCGGGTATCACACAAGGCTTTAACTACTATGCTGCATAATATGCGCTTAACAAACAACTACCGCTGAGTTTTTTTATCGACTTATAGTTTGAAATTAGTTTTAAAATAGATGGCAAGGGGTTCGAACTCAAAACCACCCCATGGATAAAATTATATGCCATTGATGCGCCATTGTGTGGCTTTAGATATATAAGGGGTGTCGGTTGGTTTTGATGAAGCATTAAAACCAAATACCCTTTATTTTGATAATTTTCCCTCTAAATTTAAAAGAAACAAACCTCCAAATCCTTTTAAAGGATTAAAAGATAACCCCCCTAAACAATAAAATCCCAAATAAGATAAATTTTAAGGGCTCAAATAAATTGAAAGGAGATTTATAGAGTTATCTATGTAATTAGAGGATTTTGGGAGATATTGCAAATCATTTGGTTATGAACCAAATTGGGTGATTTTTTTGTATAAAAAGCGGTGAAATTGGGAGTGTGAGGCATTCAGAAATCAAGTAGGTGATGATGCTGGGAGAACTACTTGGAAGACTTGAAGCCATTCTTGTATGTCGGAGGAGCGTTATGCCACTGAAATGGTGGAAGGGAATGGTTTTGTTTTACGTTATGCCACCAAAATGCTAGAAGGGAATGGTTTTGTTTTGTAATTGTAATCTTGTTCTTGGAGCATAATAGGATCGGTCACTCTATTGGAGAGGGATTTAGAGACGTAGTCCACTCAGATGAACTTTGTTATCAATTGCATTTTTTCTTCTATCCCTTTCTCTCTTTCATTCTGTTATCATCTTATTACATGCTATGTTGATTAAGTATTTATTTTATGTTAATTTCATTTATAAAGCTTGAAGTAATCATTATAATCATTAAGCATTCAAATAACAATTGTCATAGATCCTAAAATAGATCATGGTGGCCACTACATACCTAAGGGAACACACCTCACACTCAATATTTGGGGTATTGGAAGAGACCCAGAAATATGGGACAACCCCTTGGAATTTAATCCTTATAGGTTTGTGGGTTCCAAAATTGATCCACGTGGTAGTGGTTTTCAACTCATACCCTTTGGTGTAGGAAGACGTATTTGTGTTGGCACTAGCATGAGAGAAAATAATAGAAAATTGAAACACAACAACAAATTGCATAATAGAACACCAAATTTACGTGGAAAAACCAAGAAGGGAAAAAACATGGTGAGGATTAGCTCATAATATAAAGTAATTGCAACACCAAATATAGTAGGCTCACTGCCAGAGGGATCACTAACTAAAATAAAGAAGGGCTCACTGCCAAAAGCTCACAACCAGATTACAAAAAAGAAGAAAGAAGAGTATTACAATGAGAAAGCCATCTCAATGCAATACAAAAGATCCACCACAACATCACCAGCACATTCATAGTCTCTATGAAGATTGTAGACACCTTTTGCTCACTGCTTCCAGTAGTCTAACTCATTAAGCTTGCAAGTTGCACTTCACAAATTCACATGAAAAAAATTCCACACATAATTCTTTGGAACATCTCATTACTTATTTATACCTTCTTCAACCTTGAAAACATTCTCCAAGGTTGGTTATGAACCTCAACCATGCAAATTAAAATTAGGTCAACACTAAGCATTCCTATAGTGGAAAGGAAAGAAAGTGGACCACACCACATGTTAACTCGGACCCAAAACATACATATACACCACACCAAGTTTCCACAATCACCAAAGCAAATCCACAATTAGTATAAACACACAAGGTTGGCCGAACCAGTGTAAACACCATTAAGATTTTTAAGTACTCACTTCCTCAAATCTAATGACAACCCATGTACCACACACAACACTTGAATACAATCTAGAATATACCACAAACACCCTGAAATCCAACAAATTCCTTCACAAAAATTTTCACCTGAAGAATGTCCATACCTAGTACACTTAGACAACTTTCCATACACTATAACCCAAGAAACCAATTTTCAAAGCACCAAACCATAGAAAAAATTTGATTGAAGGTAGATATGATCATTATTAGGACACTTCTAGAATCGCAAGACCAAAAACCAAACTCCAAAGAAATGTAGAGCAAAACCATTTTTCCTAGACACCACTGCAACATAGTTCACATACTGGTGAACACATCTCTCTCTGCGCAACAAACCAAACCAAAAAATTATGGATATAGAAACACCTCTGACCAATATATCCAAATCGAAAAAGCAGATCTTCAACCATGAAGAAATGCAAAGAAAAACTAGAACACCACACTGTACACCAAAACACCTCTACAACACACTATTTTCCTCTTTTATTCAAACTTTCTCAAAAGAACTTGGAAACCAAGTACTCGAGACACATACTCATCATCTTCAATAATTCCTCATCATCACTTAAACCAACGTAATCCACAATTAGAATCTTATCAATTCAACACTAGAGGCTGACACTAGTAGAACTTACTAATGACAACATAATGAAACTAATCAAAGCATCAACACAACTTCTCAACTATCATCAATCATTAGTGAAAACACAAACACAATCCTACAAAAATATCCCCAATCTTGTTGACATCAAACACCAACTACTCATACTTGTAGTTCAATCTCACCCTTTTTTATTGATGGCAACATATTTTGTGAAAAACCATAAACAACAAATAGTTTTGATCACCAACATACTGCTCCATATCAAATCTTTCTCTTTATCAACTTATCCTTCACATTACTTACATCATACTCTCCTTTACTTTCTCTTCCTTTCTTAACATACTTATTTTTCACATTTCTTTCTCTTCCCCTCCTTTGACATCAATAGAAAATGGAAATGACATGCATCTCTTTCCCCCTTTGTCATCAAACATACATACTTTCTCTCTTGTCTACTCTGTATACTCCCCCTTAGGAGCACACAAAAAAAATTACCAACTAGAAACCACTGCACATATCCTTTAACACAACTAACAAAGGACAACACCAACCTAAACCAACACTAAATCCCCCTGACCGCAACAACCAACAAGGTACTACCTACTCCTCCTGAGAGGTAGCCTCCAACATTAGTCCAAAACAAGGAATGAATCTTGAAATCCATTGGACTGATGCATATCCTTATACATCTAGTTCAAAGGAGGGGTAATAACCCCCAACTTCTCTCAAAGATACTCAAAAGTATCCTTAGGTAGAGCCTTAATGAATATATTAGCGATTTGATCCTTTGTAAAAACATACTCAAGATTCACTTCATTCTCTGCAACCTTATCTGTCAAAAAGTGATATCAGATTGAGATATTTTGTGTCCTTGAGTGTATCACTAGATTCTTTGAAATGCTAATGGCACTTGTATTATCAGAAAAGATAGAAATTGGTTCATCATATAAAACTCTAACAGCCTTCAAAGTTTTCTTCATCCACAACACCTATGTGTAGCAAGATGCTACTACAATATATTCTTCCTCTGTATTAGATCAAGATACTGAATCTTGCTTCTTTCTCAACCATGACACCAATTTTCATCCAAGAAGGAATGCACCACCACTTGTACTTTTCCTATCATCAACACTTCTTTCTTAATCTGCATCTATATAAGCACTCATAGAAAAATTAGAATCCTTTGGGTACCACAAGCAATTTTATAGAGTTCCCTTCAAGTATCTGAATATCATCTTCATTGATACAACATGTGACTCTATAGGATATTATTGAAATCTAGCCACAAGACAAATTTCATGCATGATATCCAATCTAGTAGTGCAATTAGATATAGCAGTCCTCCAATCATTGATCTATACTTGCTTTGATCATTCTTAGGAGATTCATCATTCTTACTTAGCTTGGAACCAGTAACCATAGGAGTACATACCGGTTTAGAACCATCCATTCCAAATGTCTTCAACATTTCCTTGACATACTTTGATTGTGAAATGAATATACCTTTCTCTTTTTAATTGATTTATAACCCAAGGAAGAAATTCATCTCCCTAAACACAGACATCTGAAACTCTTTCTACATCTCTTCTATAATTTTTTTGTACATAGCTTCATTTCCTCCAAAAATACAAGATCTACATTCAATATCTTCTAAGATAATATCCAAAGGAACTCAAATTTATTTCATACCATGTTTAAGATTTGGAGATGGAGATAGCCACCTACGATCTAGAGGCCTAATGAAATGCATAAGATACTGAGAAGATCAATATGACATGAATAAATTATATTCCTATTAAAGAATGCAAATAGAATGAATATGGATATAAGATTACAAAGAGAACACCTTGGTTGTGTAGGACAAGGTGAGACATAAGACAACATAATATAATGGCAAGTGTTTTAATCTTATGATATGAGACCTAAAGTGATAAGTATCATATATGTACCCTAAGTAAACTTAAGTGATAAGATGTGAAAAAGACCTAATATTAAACTAGTTATACAATACCCCTATTTACACCAACACAAAGAACTATATCAAACATGAGTTTAGCCTATCAGCTTTAGAAAAATAGTCAAACTGAGATTGTGAATAAATTTCTTGAGACTTATAGAAGATGTTGTAAGTCTAAGAAACAAGGACAATGACCTAGGTGGTTGCCTTTATTTGAGTTGTGGTATAATGATAATTATCACAATGCTTCCAAGATGACACCATACAAGGTGCTCTATAATTTCTCCTACATTATTTGACTACTTGCATTCTAGGTTCTTCTAGGCTTAAAGCAATCAACAAATCCCATACCAAACATGACAAAAGTTTTAGGGTGCTTAAGAATTTAATTTAATATACACACAAAATCACATGAAACAACATATGGATTGACATAAGAAAAAACATACCTTTGCATTCTATGATAGGGTATTTTTACAACTTTAGTATCACAATCAAACATCATTACATGAAAAGATAGGTTATAAGTTGTTGAAATTTTTTATAGCCCTTATTTGTGGTGCAACACATTGATGAGATGGTATACAAAATTAATCCCACCCTCTTCTAAAATCCACCTAGTTTTTTATGTCTCCTTCCTTAAGAAAGAGATTGAGAAAGTTGCAAGACTACTAATAGAAATACCAATATTAGATGATGAGGGATCCATATTTTTATAATTAGAGGTCATAATGGACAAGCATTCCAAGAAAATTTACTCCTAAAAGTAAAGATAACGAATACAAGTGCACACAAGTTAAGCTATTTACACTTAGGAACTAAACAATAGATACCTTCCAAATAGCTTGCATGCAATAAACTAAGAAAATAAGAAATTTGAGAGGGTGATGCAAGATTATGTCAACCCTAGGGTGGTCCTACATTAAGTGGTCTTGTATGTTTAAAAAATATTACAAAGGCTTGGGAAAACTAAAACATTAAAGTGGAATTAATGTCAACAAAATTGTTAGCCCCTTTGGAGCATTTCTTTCTAGTATATTTTTGTGGGAATTACATTTGATAGCATAAGAAATTTTTAGAAAGTTTTGAAGAATTTGTTGTAATATGAAGCTCCTTTCTACACACAATTTGTTGTGATTAAATGGTGTTCTTTTTTATGTTCTTCATTGTGTAAATAGTTATGTGTTCTTTTTTAAATCAATCATTGTGACAATTTCCTTTGTGCGAAATCAAGTCCACTTCCATATTATATGGTACATTTTTGTACTCATACAAAATTTTCCTCTATTTAAAGCTTCCTTCCAAATTTTTATATTTATTCTTAGTTCTTTTCTTTGTATTAAAATTTTTTAGAAGAAACATTACAAATTAAATAAATAATATTCCAACAAAGGGATTGAAGAAAGGACAACAAAGTCGAACAACATCACAAGAAGAAGCATACACATCTATGAAAACCAGTAACACTATCCTAGCTGAGATAATACAACCAAAAATACAAAATTCACCACTAATGATGAAGCCTAGCCAAAAGAAGAACACTAACAGTCACACAACTGCGAATATCAACCAAGTTGCAACTAACATTACAATTAGAAATGAAACTAAACACAGTCATTACAATTTAAAGTTAAAATTTTATTGTAAATATTTACCACCATGAAGATCCATTACATGTAGCTGCAAAAACTAATGTCTAATATCATCCAAATGCTTGATGATATCACCATTTTTGAGCCTCAGCTTCCCCTACGAGCATAAAATGATGAATTAAAAGATGATGTTATAGTAAAAATTTAAAATATCTATTTCCAGATGCAAAATGTGATTAGAAAACACTGCTAAACATTTGATTTTCCATAAATGTGGAAAATAACATAGTCTCATACAATCAACAACTATATCATTATGAAGATTAACACCAAGTAATGCTTCTTTCCAACATAAGGCATGGTCAAACATAGAAGGTAACTGACCAAAAATTATGTTCCATTTTACCCTTGCTCTAATGTAGACCCAGAAAATATGTTTAATGGTTTCACCCTGCTGACAAAAAGGGAATTTGGCTGCATGAATTTTCAAACATTTTATCCTATCGCCTACAAGAAACTTATGGTGTAAAATTTTCCAAGTTAGAAGTTGTGTGTTGGCCTCTGCCTTGGATTGCAAAATTTGTGCACTTAAACTTCTCCATTTTTTTTTCCTGCAAAATTACAACTCCATTTTATGTTGAGTCTTGGATTTAGCTTCATACTCTGGAGAAGCTTAAAGTAAATATTCTTCAAGGGGAATAAGAAAAAAACTAATATTTATCAATCCACCACCAATCCTTGAACACGCTGCAATGTAAGGGTGTGCATATTTTCATAATGAGCTCCATAGGAACCAAGAAATTGACAAATACCATGAAGCTTTTATACTTGTTGTTTAGGTTGAATACATTCATAATATCTTGCCAACTGACTTAATCTATTTTTATTTCTTGATATATGTATAATCTACTATAAGGGTATGTGCAAGATCATCATGGAAAAAATAGGCCCTTAAGTGGCAAAAAATTCAGAGAAGTCAGAGTTAGGAAACTTGACGTAAAAATTTGAATAAGTTATGTATATTATTTCAAAAATATGTAAGAATATAATCTGTAGCAAATTGAATGCAATTTGTAAACTACTAGGTTTATTTATATATAAAAAAAAACTATTTGGTAAAAATTTGAAATTTCAATGCAGTAGTACTTAAATTTCAGGGAAAAAATAAGTAGGTGTTTGTTTGACCACCCTAACCACAATAAAATGATAGTTATTTTTTATAATATTTTAGATATAAGTAGAGGACTCATGTTCCAATGTGATGCATATTTTTTTGTATTTTTTTCAAAGTAAATAATTAATTATGAATTTCTTATTACAAATTTTAAAAAATATAAAAACTCGTATGTGTGACCACCTTAACTTGGTCAAAACTTCATCAAATTCATTTTTAAAAAAAATCTTCTAGTACATGCGAAGCATATAATGTGATGCATGTTTTGGATTCAAAAAATGTGATACCGTTTGAAAGATATAGATGTTTTTTAATCAACCTATTAATTAGGACTTTAGTCGTAAATCAAATAGAAAAAGAATAATAATTATTTATTAAATTAAAAGTAAATAATAATTTATATTGGTGGAAAGCTGAGAGTCTCCTTTAAAAACCCTTTTTTCGTTTCATCAATTTTGGGTAAAAGAAAGTCGTCAGCCACATACCCTACACATACCCATCATATCGCCACTTTTTGGCCCATCATGATCCTGCACATACCCATAAATATGATGGGTATGTGTAGGGTATGGGTATGTGCAGGATCATCATGAAAAAAATAGGCCCTTAAGTGGCAAAAATTCAGAAAAATTAGGAGTTAGGCAACTTGACATAAAAATTTGAATAAGTTATCTCTATTATTTCAAAAATATGTAAGAATAGAATTCGTAGCAAATTGAATGTAGTTTCTAAACTACTAGGTTTATTTTTTTAAAAACAAAACCTATTTGGTGAAAATTTGAAATTTCAATGTAGTAGTACTTAAATTTCAGTGAAAAAATAAGTAGGTGTTTGTCTTATCTGTAATACCCCTCATGTTTGCTATTTGGACTTATTATTTTTCTAAGCTTTGGTTTGATACTTTGAGACTATGATAGTACTATTTATTAGCTAGTTTGGTGGAGTGGTTAGTTAGACTGTTTTGTGATTATGCTATTTCATTTGAGGACATGGATAGTTCATATGACATTATGGTTTGGTGATGTTAATTTGATTTAAGTAATATATTATGCTGTAATGGATTAGTAATTAGTTTATGATGTGATCAGTTACTTAGAATTGTTATTTTATATATATTGTTGTAATTGTTAGTATAGTTTGGTGAGAGGATAGTGTAGCACCACTCGTTTGCGAGTGCCCTGCTATGCTGCAATTCCTTCTCACAATGTGATGTTTTGATTATATATATATATATATATACATGTACATGATCTTGTTTGTATGTAGGAATTGCAGGTATAGAGTCTTGATTCCACCTGCTTCGGCAAGATAGGGCGAGCATCAATTTAACCCAACGGGCATAATGTTGAAACAAAGATGACAAGGAAGTCACCCCATCCCATGTTGTCAAACCATCCTGATTGAGTGGTATTGTGCGTCTTTTTTTTTGTCATTTTTGTAATTTATTATTGTAGTCTGTGTGAGTGTATTTTGGTAATTATTTTATGTTGATGTTTTGTATGATGTTGTTTATATAATGAAATGATGTTAATAAACATTTATAATAGTGTTGGGATAATTTGTATTTAAATATAAAAAGGTCTTATATTAAAAGTCATGTGATTTATTTAAAGTGTTAATTAAATTATTTAAGATTAGTATTTTGTTAATTTAATTAAATAAGCTTGTTGCGGATAATTATGAAATAAATTATTTAAATAAATGAAATTGTGTGAATTGCAAATAAAGCTTGCAAAATCAAAATTAAAACAGAAAGTATTGTTAAATGGGAAAAAAATCAATAAAAGAAAAGAAAAGATAAAAAAGACCAATGAGTATTGAGTTTGGCTGAAAAGCTGGAATTAAATTGGAAAATTTCTTTTAAATTGGATTCTTAGAAGCTTTCGAAAAAGAGGAGATATATTTTTATTTAGTTGAAAAATTGTGAGTTTTTCATTCATGAGAAAATTTGGATAGAAGTTGCACAAAAATAATAGTTTTGAATTATTGGATCTTCTGGAGTTTTCTGGGGAATTGTTTCATTTTCTTTGATAGTACTAGGGAGGTCCTTCTGAATAGAATATTAGATTAGAAATTTGAGCAAGGAAATCTGGAGAAGAAGTTTTGAAGGCGGGAATGAGAGCTCTTCAAAAGGCTATCTGGATCAAGCTAAGCTTCATCAAATTTTCAATAGCTGAAGACTCTAGGTTCCATTTGCTTCTTCTTTAGTTTCCTGATTCAAAAGAAAAAGAAAAATAGATATGTTATTCTATGAATGAAAAAAAAAAACTTTTTGGATTTAAATTATTGAATAGAAAATCTTATGGAGGAAATTAAACTTGTTTCTTGAAAATGCTTTGTGTTCTTACAATTTGACTATAAAAAGAAAAATCTATCATTGAATTTTGAAAATATGTTCTTGATTTCCTTAAAATTTTATTAAGGGAGAATAAATCTCCCTCTGTAATAAAAGTTATTTTGAAAAAATATATATATATATATACATATATATATACATATATATATATATACATATATATATATATATATTTCTTTATTTTTGTTGTGAGTATACTGCTGCACAGTTCATGTGTTGTGAACATATATATATATATACATATACTTTTAAATACCTTATGTAATTCAAATTTTTTCCTTGTCCGGCTGTCTGTATTTATTCATTTTTTTGGGCCGAATCCTTGTGAAATAGTATTGTTGAAATGTTTATATAAAAAAATAAAATAAAATTAATAAACTGTTTTATTGGGTGAAGGGGAAGGACGGTGGAGGCCATACCTCCCCCTCTCCCCATAGCCGTGGATGGCTGGCACAACAGTCCGTAGATTGCTGTGCACAACAGTCCATGGACTACCACACACAATAGTCCTACGAACTGTTGTGCAGTCCCCATACATCAGTGATAAACTGCGATTTTTATTTTATTTTTCTTTATGTTTAAAATTGTTTCATATTAAACTTATATATATATATATATATATATGTATGTATGTATATATATTTATGAATGTTGTATGTATATTCTTTTCATATATGAACTGATTGCGTAGGAAATTATTTAACTCTTAAATATTTAATGAATTATATTAAAAGAAATTTATATATACAAAACATAAATAAAGATATATTTTTTTGATGCTATATATATAATTGTAAGTTGTTCTTAGAAAAGTGATATTCTTGAATTATTATTTTCATTTTGAAAATTTCTTTATCGGAGATTGGATTTTGGTTATATGGTTTAGTTGTTTGAGGAATAAACAAATTGTATTATTTAGTTTTGTACTGTGATATCCATACATGGATATTGTAATGTTAAATTGCTTTGTGGAATATGATAAAATTGATTTGGATTATTTCCCTTATTGTTATTTAATTGTTTAAGTTTTATCGATGTGGGAACCCAGTTTGGCTTAGAAACCCAATTATGGTTGTTGTAAATCTTAGTTTTCTAGAGGTGTGATTTTATTGTTGGATGTTTATCCTTGTTATATGTGCTCTTGATGTTGCAAGATATTAGTATTATTATTTTGGAAGGGTTGTACGACTTTGTTGAGTTTTTTGATTATGTGCTTTAGCGAGATGGGTAATGCCTCGCATGTCATTGATCAAGTTTTAATGCTTTGTTCCTATGGTTCAATCCTTGCTTTCTTTGTTATGTTTCGGGGTCTTGAGGGAGAGTGGCGCTTCGTGGGGGCTGGTGCCTCAAAAGGAGGAAGAGCTCAGGATAACCCACGTAAGAGTAGTTTAACAAGTGAAAACCTAAATAACAGAACTTAGGGGGATGGGAAGTAAAAACACATAAGATAATCTTGGATACCTCATCTATGCATTAGGGCTATCACAGACTAATGGTAGACTGAGAAGGTCATGGTCAGAAAAGTCGTAACCTCGTCCTCATGAGGGTTAATAGCTCTGCATGAGTCACCCTATGGGCCCGGTGCCTCAAGTAGGAGGAAGGGCCATGATAACCATAGATGGGGGCCGACACCTCAAGTTGGAGGAAGGGATAGGATAACCCATGTAGGCTATGTGATGACACTCTCCACAAGATGCCCTTATGCCTTGTTTCTTGGTTGCCTTTGGAATTGTGTTCTGATTATTGTTTCAGATTCTTTTGGAAATGATTTATGATTGTTCTTTGGTTACTTGGTTAATGGTTATTGCCTTGGTTTTTTTGTGATGAGATTTATGGCTTTATGTTTATTATGTTGACTCATGGATGTTGTCGTTGATGTTCCTTTGTATTCCTTGAGGTTGTATTTGGAATTATTGTACTATGTTGTCCTTTATTGGAGTTGTCTTATGGCATTCATGGTCGTGATTACTTCCTTGTCACCTCTGAGCATGAGGGGGTGGGTTATTTATAACCCACGTGATTGGGTGGAATGTGCTCCCCACCCGTTGGGTCCCCATCAACGTTCATTCTTCTCAACATTCTTCAGTTGGAGCTTGTACTAGTTGTTCAATTTGTAATTCTGACATTATTTGTACTATGTATTTATCCCACATGTATGGGAGATTTCATTGTATTCATTATTGATCATGTAATGTATTAAACGACAATGTATTGTATTTGAACCTTTGTAACATTATTGTATGAGATTCATTATGGTTGTATTATATGATGTATTATTCTTTTACTTATGGTTACATGGATGTACTTATGTAAATTGTAATGCCCCGTCTTATAACCTAAGGAATGTTGCAATTGTGTATAAAAGTGAATTTTTTTTTTTTTAAAGTAATAATATTAATTTAATTAGTTGCATACATTCACTAAGTTATGCGATGTTACACTACTTGAGGTTCCATAGACGACTTTAGTATTTAGCATTGCACATATTTAATTAACATAGGTAAAAGTAGATTGCATAACATTTGAATTCCGTTTCAAGATAGTATAAAAGTACAAATGCCAGTTTCATGCATTTGGAAATAATATTACAATGCTCATTCATCGATGGGGTAGATCAATAATAGTTACAATTCACGTTTACATGTTTACCTCATAAACAATTAGGATGTTTCAAATAGTTTCAAATAATCACAATAAAAGAAAGGAAGTACATATCTTATCAAGTCACGAGCTCTCCATCCATGAAATCTTGTTTATAAACTTTCGCTAAAGGTTGGCGGGAAATTAAGGTGCGGTCCACCCAACCATGTGAGCACCCGTGGGGTCCACACCACATGCTAGGAGATAGTGCAGCCATGGTGCCTAGACAACCTATTCACCCCTGGGCAAATTACACTGTAACACGATGCTTGTTAGCTACGGTTAAGAAAAATCGAGATGTGCTAAGAACATAAGGTTAACTGTTATTTTAGGTGGAGTGTCATCACAATATTGCAGAGGTTACCCTGGTGTTTCTTCCTCGGTTCTGGCCCCCAACTTGGGTTACCTTAGCAACCTCTTACGAAACCCAACCCCATTTGCCTCCCTCTTTTGGTTTGGCGACTTTTTTTTTAAAAGTTGATGGAAATGAAAGGGTTTTGCCAAAAGGAACTCTTAGCTTTCCACCAATATAAATTATGCTTTACTTTGAATTTAATAAATAATTATTATTCATTTTCTATTTGAATTATGACTAAAGTCTTGATTGATAGGTTGATTGAAAAACATCTATAGCTTTCAAACGGTATCACATTTTTTGAATCCGAAACATGTGTCACATTCTATGCTTCACATACTATAGGATTAAAAAAGAAAGTAATGAATTTCATGAAGTTTTTACCAAGTTAAGGTGGTTAGACATACAAGTTTTTATATTTTTTTAAAGTTGTAATAAAAAATCATAATTAATTATTTACTTGGAAACAAATTACAAAAAAAATACATCACATCCAAACATGAGTCCTCTACATACATCTAAAATATTATAAAAAATTATTATCATTTTACTGTGGTTAGGATGGTCAGATAGACACCTACTTATTTTTTCCCTAAAATTTAAGTACTACTGCATTTCAAATTTTCACCAAATAGATTTTCTTTTTTTTTTAAAAATAAAACTATTAGTTTAGAAACTACATTCAATTTGCTACAAATTCTATTCTTACATATTTTTGAAATAATATAGATAACTTATTCAGATTTTTATGTCAAGTTGCCTAACTCTAATTTTTCTAATTTTTTTTGCCACTTAAGGGCCTATTTTTTCCATGCTGATCCTGCACATACCCATATGTTATAATGTATGATATTTTTTTATTATAGAATAATTTTCAAAATACATATATTCAATTTTAAAAAAGTCATTCACGACCCATCAATCATTTTATTAATAAAAAAAATCTTTCATTATAACATTTCACAAACCCCATTAACATAAAAGCAATAAAAAAATTATATATATCACAAATCAAACTACCAACCAAACAAAATAATCATCCTTTCCAATTGTTACATCCTATCTTGTTATTACTAATTTGCTTTTACCTTCAAGGGTAAATAGGTTATTAAAT
>VDFB02062401.1:0-18975 GCA_007258455.2 Sequoia sempervirens
AGTCTAGGTCATCTTATGCGTGATGTACATGATTTTTCAAAACAACAAATATGGCCAATAAAAATTTAACAAAAGAAAAATATTCAATAAAAAATTACAAAAAAATATCGAAAGTGTGCTTTAGTGAGTTACAAATATTTTCCTTGAAAGGATTTAGAAAAATGTCACAATAATTTAGGTCAAAATATGGATGGCGTACACGTGCATGGTATGGTAAAAAAAAGTGACTTTTAAACAATGGTTTTTAGAAACGCCTATTGAAAATCAATTTGTATCATCTGGGTATTAAAATAAATTACATATTTGGAAACTAGACTCTGATTACTACATTTTATGATTAGTGACTTTTTTTGAAGATTCAATCTCTAAATTAACACAAATTTAAGGTCAAATGTGTCAAATTCTAAAAATTAGGGAGAACACTTCCACTTTTTTGCCAAAAAGTGGACGAGCAACTTCTTGCCAACACCCTTGTAAAGTGTATTTATTTACACCTTCACATTAAGTTTTGGGCCCTCTTACATTTATGGCCTCCATATCATCATTAATATGCACCTAAGACCCTTTATTATGCATCGCAAGGCTTATTTCAATTGAGATCCCAACATAATCAATAAATACACTTAATTTTCCAACCTCCTGACATTTCCTTAGCCCAAAAAGCCCCGGTGGGACCCATACACCACCTTGGGTGTATGGAGTCCCCACCAGATCACGACTTATACACCAAAGTAGTGTATGAGTCCCATTTGGCCCCTTTTTAGGGTTTTAAGTGAGAAATCAGGGTTTTGAATTCAAATTTCATGTATGTCGGCACTTGGGATCTAATAAGTGGTAAGTTGGATGGATTTCCTATATAAACAAGGTCTCAAATTATTATTTCACTAAGGATTCATGATATCAACCTAAGCAATCAAGAGTCGAGCATCCTAAGACTTCATAAGAGCATCATAGAGTATTCAAGATCATTTCTAAGGCATTCAAAGGGCATATTTCTTCATCATTTGTTGCAACAATTGAAGATCCATCATCATGTCAAAGGCATAATGCATCAAAGCATGTGTTGTTGAGCTAGTGTTGTGATGTAGCATTCAAGAACCAAGTTAAGCATTGTTCCACATCTAAATCAAGATCAAGATCTACATTCTTCATGGCAACTTCATGTTAGATTTCATATTTATATTCCAAGATATCATTCAAGGTATCATCATTTTGTGTTTCATGTTTCATGTCCTTATTTCATTGTTTCATCACAAAGTTTAATTACCTAAACAGAGTTTGACCTAGGAAAACCCCTATTCCCTAACAATCAACAAGTTTTTCTTCTCTTTGATGGGTGATTGCAGATCTAGGTGTTTTGGAGGCTTGAAGATCCTTTGAATACTAAATTGCAAGATTGGAGAAAAGTTGTCAAGTTTCCATCTACATTGCAAGATCACAGAAAGTTGCCTATAGGTTGAAATTTAGTATTTTAGACCAAGATATTTGATAGGAGAGAAGCTACAAGAGATCACTAGAGAATACCATAATTTCATCCAAACCATAATACTAGGACTAAATCATCACTTGTGTATGAGTCTTAGTACTACCTTTTTCTAGATCTTAGAAGATCCAAAACAGTCCTTGTGAAATTCTAGTTTCTGTCCAGAAACCCTAGTTTGGGACTAAATCATCCAGACTGGCATATAAGTCATAGTGAGCTTCAAATAGTAGGATTTTAGGGTTTTGGATCTTGTTTTTATCACATCTTTCTTCCATGTATCTTTTTGTTTCATTCTCTTTTATAATTTTGATTTTTGGTTCTTAATTCTCTAGGTTTCATAGCTAGATTTGCACATTGCTTTCATTCCATTTCTTGTCTTTCCAAGCCTTTTCTTGGTGGTGAACCACCTTTTAGTCTTTAATCACACCCCTAGAACACCTTATTTCAGATCTCTTTCCCTCATCTCCATCCCTAGATTGAGATCTCTAAGGTTTCCTTGAATGAAACTTGAAGGAAATTGGTGGTTCTATCTCCCAAAACATAGACCAACAATTTTCTACGTTTCATTTTGGTGAACCCAGCCTTTAGAATTCCTTATTTCTAATTTGGAGTGCATCATAGTCCTAGATCTAGCATACATTAACTTTTCATTAGGTCTTGCATTAGTTAATTTGCATCTAGGGTTTCAAAATATTGCATTTGTGAAAGTGCATATAGGTTGCAATTGCAAATAGTCAAATCAATATACAAGATAGAAACCACAAAACCAACTCAAAATTTGTTGAATTTGGTGTAAAAACATTAACTGGGAGAAAAAACATTCGCCCCTCTAGGCGATTTAGTCCTAGCATAGGCTGTTTTTCCTAATTTATGGGAATTCTATGTTGTGCATTTTTCACCATTTGAACCCTTCAAAAACCCTGTCTAGGACTTATACGCCCCTTTGGTTGATTTAGTCCCAAGTTAGACCTAAAACTTCCTTTTACAACATTAAAAACATCATTTCTATGTTTTTGTTTGCTATTATTAGTTATCTGTTTCAATTTACTAAGTTTCAGCTTCATTCATTTCATTAGATCTAGCTCAATTTGGTTTAGTTATTGCATTTCTTAATTTCAAAATGGAATTTACAACATTTCATTTTTAGATTGTTTCATAGTGTAATCAACAAATTATCTTGTTTAGAATATGAAAATTTAATTTATAGATATCATTCTAGGTCATTAAGTTTGTATAGATTACTTTTCACAAATGTTAGAATTTCTCTTTTCCAAGTTTTCAAAGAAAAAAATAGTCAATAAGCATGTTAGTCATTTATTCAATACATTCCCTAGTTATGAGAGTCTCTTAGTGCAAGAGACTGAAAATATTGACACCCTCCTTAAATCTACACCCCTTCCTATCTCTCCTATTTGTGGGAATGATGTGATAGAAGAATATGTAAGAATAGACAATCATGATAATCATAGTTGCTCTTCTCCTAATACCTCTCCTAAATGTGATGAAGGAATTTTGGTGTTAGAAGATGCACTCATTGAGAATCATGACAATGTTGAAATCTCCCCTTCTATAAACTCTCCTACATTGGAAGATATTATAGCACAAGAGAATGAGACCATAGACATATTTCTAAACATCGCCTTAGATAATTTCCATTCACTTCTTGCTTGTGAGAATATTTTACTAAAAGAGGATGTAGTTGTAAGGAATCATGAAAATCATATTGTAAGTAAGGATGATAGGTTGGTGTTAGACGATAAAATCTTTAAGATCTATGACAACCCTCTTTACATTTCTTTCCCTACCTATCCTATTTTGGAAGACATTATGGGACAAAGGAATGACATTATGGACAATCTTGACAATCATATTTGTTCTTCTCCTAGTATCTCTCCTAGTTGTGAAGAAGATACGTTGATGTTAGAAGATACAATCAATGAATGTCATGAGAATCTTAGTTTCCTCTCTTCCCCTAGGTAAAATATTATTGAACAATAAAATACAACCATTGATAACTCCCTTACTTGCGATGAAGTAATTTTAGAAGAACTGACTTTTGAATTTCATATGAACATCTAGTTTGTAGTTCTCCTAAAAACTTTCCTCCTAGGGAGGATATCTTGGTGCAAGAAAATTACAACATTAACAATAGTAATCTGTTTTCTTTAGATTATGATGAAAATATGACACTAGACTCCCCTTCATTAGAAAGACATCATACCGAAACTGTTGAGGTATTGAATGCACAAGTGTCTGTTAGATCCCCCTTGACTATTGGACCTCCTAAATACCCTATGGGACATCCTAAGAAACCTCTAATTATTTACCCACCCTAACAATGATCACAAACTCAAAACAAATCCGTCCTCATCCTCGAGCCACCTAAGAATAATATGTCACAACAACCGAGTTATAATACCGTTTATCATACATATAACACTAGAAACAACCCACAACCAAGACAAACAACTTCAACCTCCCTCCCTTTACCTCAACCTATCTTACTTGGTCCTCCTTGTTTTCCTTCACAAATTGGAAAGGAGTATGATCTTGTTGAAAAACTAAAGAATAATCCTACTAATATATCATTATGGGACCTTATTCAAGGCTCCCCTCATTATCATAACATGATTCAAAGTGCCTTGCAACAAGTTGCAGTTCCCTCTAGTGCAAACCCAAATGATATAGCAGCCATGATTCAAGGAATAAATGCTAACATTTTTTTCCACCAAAGTGAGCTCCCTCCTTTGGAAGTGAAAAAGTAACATGAAGCTTTCATGATAATAGTTCAATATAATAGCACAGGGATAAAGAGAACCCTTGTCGACAATGGCTATGCTATTAATGTGTGTAGTGTAAACCTTTTGAATAGGCTTGGTCTGGATAAATAAAAAATTCAACCTACCTCTTTATCTAATAGTGGATTTGATAACATGGAGAAATAACCACTTGGTGTGATAACATTACCTATTACAGTTGAAAAAGTTACATTACAAACTCCTATTCACATTATGCCTCATGATCTCCCATACAATCTCCTTTTAGGAAGACCATGGATCCATGAGATGCATGCGATTCCTTCTACCCTTCATCATAAAATTAAATATGTCTACATGCACACACCGGATGTTGATCATGAGCCTTTCAACATTTTACAACTTGAAAAAGACAAGGATAATCCCTTGAAAACATTGACACCAATGCCACAAGTAGAACTTGTGCAATAGAAAGACAAAGAAAAACATATTGAGGAAGTCACAAAGCTATTAGAAGATGATTGGGGTTCCTTAAATTTCACAATATTCATGGGTGAATACAAGATCATAAACAAATATTCTGAAAAGGGAAAAGAAAAAGTAGTAATTTCAACACAAAATTTAGAAAACCCTTCGAAAGCATCCACCTCAAACACTTTAGAAGAAGAAGCAAATTATACAAAAAAATTTGATGAAGCTGATTATAAACAACCACCAAGTCCAAAAGAAATGAAAAAGCTTTATGGAAAAGGTTATGAACTTATGAAACAACTTGGATATAGTGGAAAAGGATGTGGTGCTAGAGAACAAGGTATTTGTGTCCCTATAGAGCCTAACACACAAGAAATGACTAATGGTCTTGGTTATTGTTCCTTGAAAGAAAAAAAAAATCCTTCACTTAATATCAACACTATTACAAAATATTCCTCTAAGCCAACTTTAACATTAGTGCATCCTAAATTAATAGACACTAGTGGTATTGATTATTATCCTTTGAAAGAAACGAAAGAAATATAGAAATCCTCGCTTAATATCAATGTCATCACACAAAACACTAATGATTGGAGTTCGTTAGATTTTATGCCTTCCTTTAAAGGAGAGAACAAAATATCACAATCTAAAGATCCTTGTGTAAGTATGACATCTTGCACTAAGCAAGAGATATATTTGTTGCAAAATAAAGGAACATCTTATACTATTGATCAAACTTGAGTATCTTGTTGAGACTCCTCCAAGATTGTTTGATATCCCTTCCTATAAGAACATGAAATAAATTTTACTACAAGAGTTCATTTTGTGCATATCATAGAATTCATGGTCATTCTACTAATGAATGTAAGGCTTTGGGTAACAAAATTCAACATCTTAAGAAGTGTTGTGCTCTTCCTTGTGTTGAAGCGCCTAGCTCCTCTAATTGATACTAATTTTCATCAATCATCTTGGCTCATCCTTTTCTTGCACTAAGTGGGGGCAAGGGGTTAGGTATCCTTGTCCTCATATGTCACCTATCATTGTCTCTTTTGGCTAGTTGACCACATTCCATGTATTTATATAATAGTGAGCTTGGGATGTGGGCAACAATCCTTAAGTTGGCTCACATTGGATGTACTGAGTTTTGGGGTCAACCCCTTATCCATGATGTAGTTTCATTCGAGAACATATGACTTGGCATAGGGCTTTCTGAATAACCTCTCATGTCTTCTTCTACTTTAAAGAAATTTCTCACAGTAATGGTGTTAGCATCTGCTTTAAAGTGGGGGCATACATTGACATTATCTTTCAACATTTCTCATGTTTCACTGTGCAATTTTTTTTATTCTTGTGATGCATCCTTTTCTCGGTGGTGTCATTGGGTTTGATATCCTCTAAGAGTGTGATATTTCTTTGACTTGTCCTCTCTTGGAGACATTAAGCATGATGTTGCCTAAGAAGAGACCTTACATGAACTAAGAAAAATCCCTTTGACTGTACCTTACACTATTTTTCATTTACAATATAACCATTATATGGTCACCTTGCATAACACACTTTGATTTCCTATGGAGCCATCTTGTTTGTTCATGGGTTCAAGCATATGAATCTTTTCTTGCCTTGTGAATCTTGTTGTCATTTTGTGTGGCACCTTGTCAAAGATATCAAGAGGTATAGCTTTGGTATGGTTGGACGTATGGGAGTTGAACTTAGGCATGACTTTCCCATAGCCACTTGATTCTATGTGTGAGTGCATATCAGTCACATGTGTATGTGTCTCATCCCTCTGGGAGCTCACCTAGTGGATGACCTAAGGTTCCACTAGCCCTTGTGAGTGTGCATTTGGTTTGCATAGTGGACATCATGTTCCACTTGTAAGCTATCCTTTTTGGATACTCACCCAATGGATAGCTTGAATTTTTGTTGCCTTAGAGTGAGCGTGCATTTTATGACAAACAACTTATATCTAATCCACAATGTGTAGGACAAATGGTCAAAGCTTGATCCACCCTTTCTTTCTTTTTCTTTCATCTTTATGTCTTTGACATTACATGTTTGTGTATCTTGATGTTGCATATCATGCACCTTGTGTGTGTCTCTTTGTGCTTATGTTGGTTTGATGTAGGATCTTGAATCCTAGGGGCTTTCCCACCCCCTTGATCTTTGTCATCCTGGACCATCCACATTGGTACACTTGGACCCCTCTTGAATGTCTATTTTAGTGTGAGTTTGAAGCAAGTTCCTCCTCTCACTTAAGTTTTTCTTCTTTTTGATGTGTGATTGCAGATCTAGGTGTCTTGGATACTTGAAGATCCTTTGAAGACTAAATTGAAAGATTGGAGAAAAGTTGTCAAGTTTCCATCTACATTGCAAGATCACAAAAAGTCACCTATAGGTTGCAATTTAGTATTTCAAGCCCAAAGATTTTATAGGGGAGAATCTATAGGAGATCACCAAAGAATACTAGAATTTCATCCAAACCCTAATATTGGGACTAAAGCACCACTTGTGGTGTATGAGTCCCAATTCTGCCTTTTTCTAGATTTCAAAAGATCCAGAATAGTCCCTGTGAAATTCCAGTTTCTAACTAGAAACCCTAGTGTGGGACTAAATCACCTAGACTAGTGTATGAGTCCCAGTGAGCTTCAAACAATAACATTTTAGGGTTTTGGAGCTTTTTTTTACCACATCTTTCTTCCATGTACCTTTATGTTTCATTCTCTTTTATTAGTCTAATTACAGGTTCTTAATTCTCTAGGTTTCATAGCTAGATTTGCACATTGCTTTCATTCCATTTCTTGTCTTTCCAAGCCTTTTCTTGGTGGTGAAACCCATTTTAGTCTTTAATCACACCCCTAGGACACCTTATTGCAGATTTCTTTCCCTCATTTATATCCCTAGATTGAGATATCTAAGGTTTCCTTGAATGAAACTTGAAGGAAATTGGTGGTTCTATCTCCCAAAACATAGAGCGACAATTTTCTACGTTTCAGTTAGAAATAACAAAAATATATAACACATAACTCCTAATCTAATCCATGCTAATTAAACATAAGATTTGCTAGGAAATTATTATTATAGATAGACATGTATAAAATAATACAAAAAAAGAACATTTGTACTTATTTTTCAAAATATTGAAGACTAGAAATGTATTGTAGGGGAACTTGGAGCTAAATATAGCAAAATTTTAGACATTCTTGAACCAAAAATAAAATTTCATTCATTTTTGATATGTAGTTAGGTACTACATCCTATCCTAGTGTAGGTATCTTCTACTTCAATGGATTTGCAACTTTACGAATTATTCACCTTTAGATCTTGGTCATTTTTTCTAGTTCCAAATTGGTTATGTATCATTAAAAAAAATATAAAAAACCTACTATCAAGCTTAGGGGACAAGATAAAATTAGTGTGTTATTATAAGACTCCTTTATTTAGTCCCTTATTAGGCATATTCCAACTTTCCCAAAAAATAGTGAAAATGTTGGATAATATTTGTAGACCTAATGGAAAAGTGATGATGTTATACATAGATAATAGTTATCATGATTTCAAATTTACTAGGGGAAAAATATATAAAATTGTGTGTGAGATGTGAAGAAACTAAAGAAAGGTAATCTAGATCATAAATGAATGCAAATAAAGAATTAGATAAATAGTTGTAGCTTTGAAGTGAGAAAGCATTGCAAGGGTTTTGGTTAACGAAGGATAGGGATATTTGGATCTATGGATTCAAAATGGAAAAAGGGAAGGGTTGGATTATGCAAGGATGAATTTTGAAGAAAAACTAAACAATAATTCGGGTGTAAATATTGTGATGGTGCCTCTAAACTTGTAGAGTTTGAATACCTATATATTTTTACCTTACTCTATATATTGGAATGTATTTAAGTTCTTATGTTATATTCCAAAATTATTGGGTAAGTGTAGGGAAATGGAGTCTAGAGGAGGGCCTTAAGTGGTCATTTTTTCTTAAAAATAAATAAATATGGACATTGATGAGAATTTTGAGATGCCTATGCTCAAAATTTGAAGATTTGATAAGAACAAGAATACTAGTGTTTAGAATCTAGTTTCTAAATTGTAAGTTGATAAAAAATTAGCGAAGATTAAGAGGTAAAAATCTTAAAAAGTGGTTTTTTTGTTATCATTGAAATGCATTACAATAGATATGGTCTACCCCTAGTTCAACTATTTTTTAGTTTCTAAAAGTATTTCATAATTCATTAGATTCAAAAATTTAGTTAAGATCATATAATAGGTGAGATATACTTCTAAACTTTTAATTAATATATTTTATTATTAATTTTGAAGTGGAAAAATCCTTAAAAATGGAACATTGAGCTTGCTCCCTCTAATTTTGAGTAAACTAATAATAATTTTTTTTTTTTGATATGTAACTTGAATTTGAAGTGTAAGTGTTGAGAATGTAATTTTTAAATTTGGATTAATGGACCAAAATATTAAGACACAACTAAAAGTAATTGTGGACTATGGAAATGGAATGCACAACTTCCTTGTTCACACTAAAAGGGGAATGAAGAAAGAGGGATCCAATTTCACAACATGCTCACATTCAAGGACAAACCCTTGAGATTTCAGTGCAAAGGAGATTACAATCTGTTAAAGGGGATTGTCCTAAAGGCTAAAAAATTGATAAAAGGGGTTTACCACTAATGCAAAACTTGGAAAACATGAAATGTTTGAAAACACAACATAAGTGTTGCCACAATAGTGGTTTCAATTTCGAGAGGAACTGATTTTTCTAAAATCACATATTTTAGAAAATATAATGATTTAAGCCTTAAAAGTTCCATTTTAAGGATTCCAATTGAAGAGGGTTTGATCAAATCACCTTAGATCAAACCCCCTTGGATAGAACCTCGCTAGTTTTAAACCATACCTATAAATGAGTCTCCTTTACACCTATCAAAATGCTAATAAAAAATCACTTTTGATTTAGCTTTTGGGGGATCAAATGAATTCATTTAAAATTTATTTGAAATGATTATGGTATTCCTTGGAACAGCTATCCAATGAATATAATTTTAATATGTTTTGGTTTTATTATGTATTTGTTTTTAGTTTTATTAAACATAGGTTTTCATTAAAAAATGAAGATTTTCTCCACATGTGGAAAAAGTAGATTATCAAAAGTAAAATTTTAAAAATATGAGTGCACCATATATTGAAGTCCTTGATCCAACAAAAAAATAAAATTTAATTTTGATATATACAAAAAAGTTACGCAGCGTTATACTCAAGACTATGTCTAATTGTAATTGATTTGACTTTAAAAACTTGATTAAAAGAAAAAATATTCAATAAAACTATCTATAAGTGGAAGCACACTAGATATCAAAGTTAAAAATCTAAATTCAAAAGAATTATAATTTATCCTTCACACAAAAAAGTTATGCATTATAATTGTGGTTACTTTTAAAAATGTTGTTTTTTCAAAACCCAATTTTTTGTGGAGATGGAAAAAGAAGTGCAATCATTGCAAAATTTTGAAAAAAATATTTTTAGAATCTAGAGACAAAATGTGACAGATCTAGTTTGCATCATCTTCAAATTCCTCACGATTTAGCGTATAGGTGATCCAATGTGAAATTTAGTTAAAAATAATAATTTTAGTGTCCAATTTGGCCAAAATTGTAAAACCACTGTGGGATCACATGCAAAAATACCTAAAAAGATAAATAGAAATGCAAATAAAATAGAACATAAAAGAAAAATAGAAAGTGTGCACCTGGAAATGTGTTGAATACTAGAATGAGGAATGGAAATGCTACTAATCCTAAAATTTTGACCTACTAGGACTCATATGCCATTCTAGGCGACTTAGTCCCAAATCTGGAAAACTGCATCGAAGCTCGTTTCAGCCAAATGGGTATCCAAATCTATAGAAATATCTAAAAAATAGGTACAGTGGGACTCATATGCCACTAATGGCATATGAGTCCACTTTAACTTTCTAAAAACCTGAAAGTGGATTCAAAAGCTCTCGGTCTCCTCTTTCTGTTCCTCTAGGTGTCCGGATCTGAAACCCTGATTTCCAGCACTATAAGTGAATTTTTGTGGATATTTAGACCTAGCCAATAAGGAGATGTCTTCAAAAAAAATTCAACCTATTCTTCAATCATCTCCAAGCCTTCAAAGTACCTAAATCTGCAACCACACAAAGAAAGAGAGAGAAATGTTGAATGTTAGGGAATAGGGGTTTGCCTTGGTCAAACCCCTTTTAGGTAATTAAACCAAATGAAGAAATAAGATGAAGCATGAACATGAAATGAAGGAATTATAAAATTTCCATGATGATAGATCTTGAATTTCTGCAACAATGGATGAAGAATCTTCCCTTGAATGCCTTAGAAAACTATTTTGATGACTTAAAATGCTAAAACCCTAGCTTACTTGACTTGAGGTGGATAATGAATGATGAATGAATTATAAATTAGTGTTTAAAAGCTTGTTTATATAGGTAATCCACCTAAAATGCCCGTTAATTTGATCCCCAAGGCTGACATGAAAGGAAAATTAAACTTAAAACCCAAATTTTCTTGCTCAAACCCTAAAAATAGCCCAAATGGGACTCATTCACCCAGCTGGGTGACTTAGTCCCACCTAGATGGGACTCATTCGCCCAAAGTGGAAAATGGGTCCCATAGGGGCTCTTTTGCCAACTGGAATGTCGAGGAGTGAAGAATTTTAGTTTTTATGTTGATATAGTCGGGTTTTTGGTCAAAATAAGCCTCGAGATGCAATATGGGGTCATAGGGGCCTATTAATGATGATATAAAGGGTAATTAGGGCTAGGGACACAAAATTTCAATGTGAAAGTGTGATTAAATACACTTTACAACATTAAAATGAGGTCCACATAGCCTAG
This sequence comes from Sequoia sempervirens, assembly GCA_007258455.2. NCBI lineage: Eukaryota > Viridiplantae > Streptophyta > Pinopsida > Cupressales > Cupressaceae > Sequoia > Sequoia sempervirens. The sequence continues at coordinate 11,606 of VDFB02062401.1, forward strand.
AAGGGCACAACATCAATGTGAATGTGTAAAACACATTACAACACTTGATTAAGATTAGGTTTAATTTTCAAGCCTTCTAGATTAATGTGAGAATGCAATTAAATATATTTTACAACATTGAATTAGGGGAAAGTTAAGTTAATTTAGCTTAAAATGGGCCCAAGACCTAATGTGGATGTGTAAAACACATCACAACACTAGATTAAGGCATATTAAGTCCAATTTATCATTAATTATTCCCAAATCAAGCAAGGAAAATGGCGTACTTTTTCGGTGTCCATAGTAATTAACAATTGAAACCTTAATATATTTATATTTTTGAAAAAATAGGGTTAGAAATATAAGGTAGATCTTGAAATAATAAGTATTTACATGGAATACTACCCAAAAATATGTGAACCAATGAAGAGCACACTCAACATTTATATGTATTTTAAATAAAATACAAATTTGAGCACCCAATATATAGGTCCAACCCTTTGAATTAAAAAAAAAAAACTTATTCCAAGCTAAAATAAAAAGGATTTTAATTGTTTTAAAATGTATCAAACTCATATTATGTCTTGAATGTTATACTAAAAGTATGATTGAATCATAACACAATCACATATGGCTTGATCCAAATTTTAATAGCATTATCATAGTGAATAATGAGTGATTGGAGGGAAATGAGGTTTAAAAATGGGTTAATACTAATTTTTCACGTAAATAATAATTGAAAATACAGTGACTTTAGGGCATGAATGGATAATAGAAAATTCACCTTTACATTTTGACCATGGACACTAACATTAAGGCTATATGTGTTTGGATATTAGTTCTTATAGGTGCACGTGTCTTTGCATGGTTAATTTTTTTAGTTTTCTAAGGTTTGTTAGTTATAGGCTTCTAAAGTAGGTGATACTTGAAATATCTTTATATGATAATGAAATATTCTTAAAATAGGTTTTAAAATGGACTTTAAAACAAACTAGGGGAGGAAACCAAAATGAATGTAGAAATATAAGGTGGATCTATTGCATCATAAGAAATTCTTGACATACATTTTCCCCCACTTTAGCATATTGGTGGAATTAAGTGAAGAAGCAAATTAAAGTGATAGGTTAAATCTTCCATTCAATTATAGAAACCTAAGTATGGGGTCAAGAGAGGTGATATAATATCCATGGGGAGATAATTTATCTCCATTGTGAAGTAGAGGAATGAGTATTTTCATGGTTTTATATTTTTCCCCATCTTGGAGTAAGCTTCCTCTCCTCCCCTTGATGTTGATCCCTTTGTAAGATTTTTCTATGTGTAAGCCTATCTATAGAGGTTGTATGTTTTGATATTGAGTTAGAAAATGTTGTGTCATCTATTTTTATATTGTTAAGTCTAATTTTCTAGAGGGCCTTCTGCTCACAAGTGGACTTGTTAGGAAGTACGTTGGGAGGTGAGCATCTACATTGGTCTCTTTGTGAAGATCTTTTGTATAATTTTTGAAGATGCATTATGGTGTGCTTCACATTTTTTTTTATGTATTTGAGTTGTAATCATCCCCTTTGAGTTCTGGGAGAGTGTTCATTAAAATTTTATTATGCTACAATCTTAATGGGCTTGTATTTTTTTTTTTAGTTTATCCTCAAGTTATAAATTTTTTGTATGTAATATTATTTAGATGAGAGAAGTAAAAATATAGAGGGATTTGTGTTGAATATATATTTAAAAAATAAGTTATAATTACTCAAGATTTGAATATATGTGTTAATTCATGAATAGAAAAATCTCTTATAAGAAAAGAAATAAAATTTAGTTTTCTATTCTTGATTTATTCCATAATTTTAAAAAAATTATTTAAGTATTAAAAAGAAAAGGAGAAATACTCATAACATTGACATCACTAAATTATTTTGTAAAATTTAAGAGATTCAAAAGAAATGTTTCTTTTTTGAATTTAATTTTAGATATTATCGAGAAAAAAATTTAAGAATCTATGTGGATGTATATAAAAAACATGTAAAACCTTTCAAAATATTATATATTGTTGGTAAACAGATTTGTCGCTATGATTATTTCTCCAAAAATGACCCTATTTTTTCGATGAGCAGTGACAATTGTTCCAATAGTTGGATAAATCATTATGAAATAGTGATCTTCCTCTATGTCTGAGAGGGGTAGATCCCTCGTATGATAAGGGTTTCTATATATTTTGTGTACTTTTAACTTGAAAGTTCATAAAGGAGAAAATGAAAAACTCAAAGAAAATGAATAATAGAAACCCCATACAAATACCAAATGAGATTTCACAATTGATTACAAATTACAAAGGGGGATTTTAAAATATGTTTTGATATGCAATGATGAAAAAGGAAGGATGAACAAAACTCAATATATGAAGAGATAAGCTACTTCAACACATTTGAATCAAGATACCAAGATAAGATTGTGTTACATCAATCACATAGATTATTAATGGTTTACATAATTACATAAAGGGATTAGTGATTTAACATATGAGAAGTTAGTAATAAAAACACAAGGATACATTTAGAACATACGAATTGAAATTAATTCTTCGTTATCTTTATGAACTCATACAATTCTAAAAAACCTTTGATACATAGTTTTAGGCCAAATCTAAAATATTCTCAAGATTTCCTTATTTTTTAGAGTCCCATTCTCATTAAAATAGCCTTATATATATATATATGCTTCATTGGATACCCACCTTGTAAATACCTTTACAATTTTGAGAGAAAAAATAAAATTTATTTAAGTTAGAAATCTCTCAAAGTTTGCACAAAGAAAGATCATTTCATAACTTTTGGTTACAATAAGTGACTTAAGTCACTTTTCCAAAATGAGAATTGAAATTTGCAGCTTTTGGAAGAAAGGAAAAGTTTTTAGTTGAGGTGAGCACCATATCTTCTTGCAATCATAAACAACCTAGTCTTCAAGAACATGTACTCCAATTTGCACTTAACAAATATTTTCTCTTCAATAGATCCTAATGAACTATACTATTGTTATTTCACTAATCAATTTGGTTACAATAAGTGACTTAAGTCACTTTTCCAAAATGAGAATTGAAATTTGCAGCTTTTGGAAGAAATTTTTAGTTGAGGTGAGCACCATATCTTCTTGCAATCATAAACAACCTAGTCTTCAAGAACATGTACTCCAATTTGCACTTAACAAATATTTTCTCTTCAGTAGATCCTAATGAACTATATTATTGTTATTACACTAATCAATATTATGGTTGAAGCACCTTTCCAAACAACCTTCAACCATTAATAATGGTTTCAATGTCATTTGTTCTTAAATCCCTCTTTGAAATATCGTTACATATTTCATAATAGATTTATCCTTTGTATCTTTCAAGTTGTAGGGAAATCATGAGACTTTTATGACTCTTTATTATCTTGTGATTTGAGATACATTCATTTTCTTAATATGTTTTTGAACATGATGTTTGCTGGGATAATGTGTCTCAACCTTGCAATTGCATAAGGTACTATTGATACAAAGCAAGGCTGGTTGAAAAAGGTTGCTCTCAAGTTAAGGGTGTTGATTATGGTGAGATATTTTCTCTTGTTAAAAAATGGCATCCATTAGATTTTTTCTTTCTATTGTTGCTACTTATGATTTATAGGTTGAGAAATGGATGTGAAAACTACTTTCCTTCATGGTGACTTGGAGGAGGCTATTTATATGACACAACTAGAGCACTATATGGTGAGAGGTAAAAGTAAATTGGTTTTCAAATTGAAGAAATATTTTTATGGCTTAAAATGAAGTCCTAGGATGTGGTACCAAAAATTTGATATATATGTGTTGATTTTAGGATTTGAGCATTCTAAATCAAATCATTGTGTTTATTACAAAACTGATGGTGATCATTTCATGTTTATTGCATTATATGTTAATGATATGTTATTTATTGGTAGAGGGAAAGGTATGATTTTAGAACTAAAATCTCAACTTGTTGCTAAATTTGAAATGAAAGATCTTGATGCAACTAAACACATTCTTGGGATGGAAATTAAAAGAGACGATGAATAGAAAGCTATGGCTTGGCCAAAGTAAGAATATCAATTCAATTTTATAGAGGTTTGATATGCAAGATTATAGACCATTGTATGTTCCTATTTCAACTAGAACAAAGTTATCTATTTCAAATTTTCCAACATCCCCATTAGAGATGGAAGGCATGAGCAAAGTACCTTACCAGAGTGCATTTGTAAGTTTGATGTATGCTATGGCTTGTACTAGACTAGACATTTCTTTCTAGATATATGTCTAATACTGGTATAGTTCATTAGAATGTAGTTAAAAGAGTCTTCAAATATTTATGGGGTACCTCAGATTATTCCTTATGTTATCATAGTAATATAACTAAAGATGAGATTTCTCTTGATATTCATGGTTATGTGAATTCAGACTAGGTAGATGATGTTGATAACAAACGATCCATTAGTGCTTATGTGTTTACTTTATTTGGTGGTGCAATTAGTTGGATGAGTAAGAGATAGGATGTGGTTTCTTTGTCCACTACTGAAGTTGAATATATGGCAACTACTCATGCTTGTAAAGAAACTATTTGTCTTAAGAAACTATGTTTATATATTGGAATAAAACAAGGTGCAATGATAATTTATTGTGACAGCTAGAGTGTGATATGTCTAGATAAGAACCTGACATTTCATGCCAAGATCAAGAACATTGATGCACAATATCATTTTGTTAAATATATGGTCAAATATTGTAGGGTGAAGTTGGTTAAGTTAGAGATTTTGATGAATATTGTTGATTCTTTAACTAAGCTTGTGAGCACACAAAAGTTTAGATGGTGTTCAAAGATTATAGGCCTTTCAACCCCTAACAATTAAAAAATGATGTTTATACACCCTCCCATTGCTTTTGCAAGGTGTTCGATAAGTGGGAGATTTGTTGGATAATGTGTCTCAACCTTGCAATTACATAAAATAATGTTGATACATAAGGTACTATTGATATGCTGGTGATGAGGGTACATGGGGGTGTTTCCCCCTTATGAGGGGTTTGAGGCAGCGCCCTTGAAAGGAAAATTTTATTTATATTTGATTATTGTAAAACTGGACCATTCAACATTAGGTTTTATATTTGATGGTCGATGCCTTATTAGCTTGGCTTTCCCTAGAAGACAACCCTATTTTATGAGGGAATTGTATTATGACTATGTATTCTAATGTATTCTAAGAGTCTGATAGTGGTCGTGTTGCCTCTGGATCTCTAGTTGTTGGTACTCCTGTGAGAAGCTTGCTCTACAAGTATATTGTAATCTTTGCGATTATTGAATAATATATTAGGAAACTTCTAGAGTGGGGTTTTTCTCCTGAAAGGGTTTTCCCCACGTAAATCACTATGTATTGGTATGCATGATATTTATGTTTCTTTTTGTTTAAGTTTCTATAAATGTTAAATATATGTAAAAAAATTCCACTATCCTCCTCTCAAGATTAGTGTAGGAAGTTGTTATTCTACCTTAGCTTCCTTACAAGTGGTATTAGAGCCTGATCACCTTTGGTTTCAGTTGTGGGTTGTCGGGTTTTTTTGAACTAATCCACATTTGAGTGGGAGCTTTTGCAGAAGATACTTTGTGATCTTGTTGTAGGAATTTTCAGATGGGAAGTTCATAAGGGAGAATAGAGGTGGATAACTTTTTTGGAAATAATTTTAAAATGTGGAAGTTGAAGATGGAGGATTTGTTGATAGATCGAGATCTATGGGATGCTATTGATGGGAATATTTCAATTGCAGATCCTACTTGAGATACTCAATATGCTATTATGGACCATAAATCCAAGGGTCTAACCAGATTGTGCTTGGAAGACTCTATTTTAATCAATGTTCATGAAGATATCTTTACACAAAAACTATGGAAGAAGCTTGGTGAGATGTATCAAGCCAAATATTTAGTGAACAAGATTTTCTTGAGGAAGAAGTTATATTCCTTGAGAATGGAAGAGGGTGGATGAGTCATAGACCATTTGGAAGCATTTAATATGTTGGTGGCTCAATTGTCATTAGTTGTTGTCAAAATGGATGAGGAGGAGAAGTGTCAGATCCTACTTTGTTCTTTGCCTGATTCATGGGATTCTCTTGTTATGACTATTGGGAGTACTTCTATTATATTGAAGACTGAAGATGTGGTGGGTTCTTTACTTTATGAAGAGATGAGGAGGAAGGTATCCATCAATGCCAAGGAGGCCCTAAATTTTCATGGAAGACCTAAGGAAAAAGGTAAGAAGAATAAGAAGCATGATAAATCCAAGTCCAAGTTGAGATCAAAATCTCCTGGAAAGTCCAAAGTTATTTGTTGGAACAGTGGTAAACTTGGACACATTCATAAGGACTAAAAAAAAAAAAAAAGAAGAAATTTGATTTTGATTATGAGCCTGAGAAGGAAGATGGTGATGCATTCATTGCAGATTTTGCAACTCATGCAGGTAATGATGCATGGTTAATTGAATTAGGTGCATCTTTCCATATGACCTTTAATAGAGATTAGTTTTCTAATATGAAGAATTTGATGGAGGTAAGGTGTACTTGGGTGATGATTACTATTTAAACATTGTTGGTTACAGTGGTAAAGTTAAAATAAAGTTTCTTGATGGTAGAATAAAAAGGATTAATGGTGTGTTGCATATCCCTGGATTAGCACGAAATTTGTTATCTGTGAGCAAACTAATAGATGTAGGTGTGTAGATAGTATTTTTTCATACAAGATGCAAGATGGTAGTATTTTTTGATATAGGATGCAAGATGGTAAGAGGTGCTATGGTGATTGCTAGAGGTGTTGGATATGGCACATTGTATAAGCTTGATGCATGCACTATTGAGTGCAATAGTACTTCTATGAAAAATAAGTCTGTAGAAGAAGTGAGGGTTTCAAATTTAGTAGATGGTCATGGATTTTGGGTACCCAAGGGTGCTATTTCTTTTGAATCAAAGTTACTTGCAACAAAAACTATGTTATGGCACCAAATACTTTGCCACATTAGAGAAAAGGGTCTAAGGACCATGAAAAATCAAAACATCATTGAAGGCTTGTTTGATTGTAATCTTGAATTTGACTTTTGTGAGCATTACATTTATGGAAAATAAAACTACATTCAATTTTACTCGAGTTCTCATAAATCTTGAGGTGTATTGGATCTTATTTATTCTGATGTGTTTGATCCTATAGATGTTCCTTCAATTAGAAAATCCACATTATGTTTCATTTATTGATGATTATGGTAGAAGGACATGGGTATATTTTCTAAAGGGTAAATATGAAGTTTTCAGTTGATTTAAAGAATTTAAAGCAATGGTTGAGTTGTAGACTAGAAATAAAATAAAATGTT
>VDFB02062402.1:0-27386 GCA_007258455.2 Sequoia sempervirens
GGATGAAGAAGGAGAATCATTTCTGAGCCGTAGTGCATTCACAAACACACACAAAGAAGCTTCTGAGGGAATAGAACTATCATCGTGCATCTCATCCAATGGAAGAATTTACTAGCTTGAAGATGCCACATGGGAAGACGAGGAGCTCATTTAAAAGTTTCCAAACTTGTTTAGCATTGAGGACAATGCTTCTTTGAAGAAGGGGGGCATGCTACACCCTTAATATTATTGTACATCAGGTTATGAATAGTTGGCTTGTGGCTATCTTAACTCTATTAAGTCATATTATCATTAGTATATTGTTATTTAGTTGTTTAGGTCAGCCTAAGTCTTATATATAGGTGTGTCTAAGTCGGCCTTGGTGATATCCTTGGCATAAATAGGTATATATAGGAGGTTGTGAGTCTTATTTCATCATCAAGTGTGAAGTGTGTTCTCATTAGAGATATTTGGAGGTTTGCCCCCTCGAAGTGGCTTTTCATTCTCAGTTATCATCAAGTATTTGCAGCATATTTCATATCATATTCTTCTATTGTGAAAGTTATTTCATAACAGTTACCCTCTCCTTCTACTTGTTTGACAATATTTCCTTTCATTTATGGATTAGGCCTCATGTAACCTTGTGGTAAATGGAGGATACCCCTAATTGAGCTTGTAAAGTATAGTTGAGACTATTTGGCCATCTTTTCTTGTGGTGCCTTGTGCCTACAAGGATTGATAATCCCACTTGAGTAAGGCTTGTTCATATTTCTTATGTGTATGAATGTTTAGATCACCTTTGCCACTTGAAGCCAAAAGGGGACACCCATTCAAATTGAGCCATAGGATTTTGTATTTTTCATTATTTCTTATTTTTCTTTCATCCTTAATCATAAAATTAAAAAAATAGAAAACTACAAAAAAAATAAAAAAATAAAAATAAAAAAGCCAAAACAATTAAAATATTCAAAAAACTAAATAGATATTGTCTTTTCTTGCTTAATTCTAGGTGTCCTCCAAGTCAAGCTATCCACATCATCTCCAAGTCAAAATTCTTAATCAACTCATCCTAATCGACCCTAATAATTGTGATATTGATGTCAAGATTCAACCATGTAGTTTTACAAGTCAAACTCATTGACGCATGTTTCATGAGTAGTGGTTCACAAGAACCCATCTCTCATGATTATGAATAGTCCACTTAGTACTCATTGCATCTAGGTGATGCTCATAGGGGTGAAGCACTAGGCCTTCCTGGGAGGTCACCCATCCCAGTACTACTCCAACTTAAGTGTGCTTAACCACAAAGTTTTCCTCCAAGGTTAAGCCCTAGCTTGCAACCCAATTTGCAAAATATTCAACAAGTGTTGTGCCTTATGAACCATTCATGATAGAGCCCCTTAATATCATCAATTGTTAAGTAGGAGGTATCAATCCCTAATGATCTTAATCACCTCATTATAATCATCTCTTGGCATCTCGATTGCCTCATCCTAATCATCCCTAATCATCTCAATCACCTCATCCTAACCATCCCTAATTATATAAACCACCTCATCCTAATCATCCCTCCTCATCCTAATCATCTTTTTTCATGTCAATCATCTCATCCTAATCATCCCTTCCCATCCTAATTATCCCTCCTTATCCTAATCATTCATTTTCATCTTAATCATACATAGCCATCTTGACTATCCCCATAATCTTTCTAATCTTCCATCTTTCCCTAATTATTTCCATTTCTCCAATCCACCTCACCTAAATCTATCACTAATCCATCATTTAGGAACCTAATATTAATTAATTTGTCTAATCCAATCAAGGTCAATTCTAATCATTCTCCATTCGTTTATTCTTCCTAATCCATTTTAAAACTCTCTTTTCTTAATCCACTTTCATCATTCATCTTTGTCCCAATTATCTTCTATCCATTATAATCCTTAATCCACATCCTTCATTATCATCTTAACCCAGCTCCCTTGTCAACCTAATCGCATTCCAATAAAATCCTAATCTAATCCACCTACCCCTCCCACAAATCCACTCACCCATTATCCATAGATATTTATCTCAATCAAGAATTCGATCCCTAATCCTTAATAAAAATTCATCCTTTAAACATCAAAATTTGGTTAAGGACTTAGTATCCTTTATACCCCATATCCCTTTGTATCATCAAAATCCTTCACCCAAGGATTCTATCCTTAATCCACCACCATGCATTTAAATTCAATCTTTCAATATAAAATCAAGACCTTAATTTGATCCCATCCTTAATCTAAACTTGCTTAAGAATGTTAGTATATCTTAAGTATAGTCATCAAATCCCATAATTTCTTGCTTAAGAATTGATGAGGGACACATCGTCCGAACCCACACAAATCACAACAATAGATACCAACATTGAAGATGTGAGACAAAAAATAACTCACTTTCAATTATTTTCAGAAAATAAAATTACAAATTCAGAACTTACAATGCTACTTGACCTCATAGGCTTGATTCATTACAACATAATCAACTCCGAAAACCATAATAGATTGTTCGGAGCCACAATCTACACTAATGGAGCCATCTTCTACAACCCCCACTCAACCTTTTTTATTTTAACTAATAATCGCCCTAGAATGTTCTAGAAAGTTCAACTTTCCCTTTTGTTTTGGTGCCAAAAGTCCCGCTGTTTGATTTCTTGCCTAGGAAGAAATTTTAATGAAATTCACTTTTTAGTGGGGCAACTTCATGGGGCCATAACTTTTGATTTGGGTGTCCAATTTGCTATTATAACATATTGTTGGAAAGCTCTTGAAGAGATGTACAATGCAAAACCTTCAGAGATTGGTTCGTCAACTTTATGAGCTATTTTAGGGCCTCTAAAGTTTTCATATTTGAATTTGAAGCTATATTGGAGAAATTTCTTAGGACGAAAACTTTAATATCTCCCAAATAGTACATGGTATTGAGATAATTCTTTCGTGACTAGAAATGTTTTTTAGTTCTACTCCTTGGGGTAAATTTTTAGGTCCACACGAGTCTGTTTAGGCCAACTTACTAAAAATAGTAAATGACTACTTTTCACCTTTTCTGACTTCCAACTGTCTTACACCCCTTAAGTGCCATCATGGGATTCAAAACAACTAAAAAACTAAGGATTTTTTTTTTTGGGTGATGCAAGATTGCCCTACACCATTGGATGCTCCTGCATCAAGAACTTTTCCTAGCTTAAGTAGAAATCAAATCCAATCAACTCTTACTTAAAAACATTAGTCTATCTTAAGTATAGAGAATTATCCTTAATCAAATCAAAACATTTTAAGGTCTCAACATTTGATCCCCAAATCTGAAACATAGAAAAAGGGATCCTAGGTCTTAAATGCAATGATCCTAGGATGCAAGGGGGGTCTTTTTTCAAGTTACATCAAGATGTGGATCAACAAGGTGATTATATTGAATTACAACCCTGAAGGTGAGCCAATAAAACCTGGATCTACATGTAGTTAAAGATAGGAATAGATTGGAAATGATTTGGAATGATGAACCTAATGATCCTATATGCCCTAATATTAAAGATACAAGATCTTGACAACTGACAAATTGAAATAGTCAACTTTCGATAGATTTGGAAAGTAAAGAGGACAACAAACCTGCTTAGAAAGATTGATTTTTGTTGTTCCTACAAGGGCCTATATGCCCATGGGCGTCTTGAACTGCTTTTGGGGTACTTTGGTGTTGGATTTGAGCTTTTGTTTCTCATCTACAAAATTTTCAGAATGCTATCAAATAAATATGTAAGTGAGTTTCTATGGCTTGACAAGGTTTATGACAACAATAGAAACAATGCAAAATAGATCTTCAGGCTCCCTTCAATCTTCTTCACACCTATAACCTGCACATTCAAAGAGAGGGAAAATGTTGTACCATATAGGATCTTGCCTTAGTCAAACCCCAAGTAAGCATTCCCACTTCCACAATAGAAAATTTCAATGGATAAATAATAATGGAAAGGAATGAATGATGAAATCACAATGTGCTGCAACCGACCACCCTTCAATACCTACCTTGAAGGACTGAAGTCATACACATATCTTCAAGGATTTGGATTCTGCTTGCTTGAATGCTTAAATGTTTGAAGACATACAAAAATATGTTATCCTTCACAAAATAATGGCAACATGATGATATAAACTCACATACACTTTGACATGATGCTTCGAACTTGAATTGTTGCAATAAAGCTATGAAATTATTCTCTTGACTTTCCCTTGATGTTTAAAAATTAGATTTTGAAATCTACCAATTGAAATTTGAAATTTGAATGTTAAAATGCTGCAACATGTCCAAAAATGGGTCTTGGCTAAGAAGGGGGACCCATAAGCCCAATAGTGTATGGGTCTTGCCCCTAATTTCTAGGAAATTTATTGTCGGGGGCAATATGTGAGTTGGATGCATTTATTCAATACTTTCAATTTATAAAAAAATGGTACAAATGAGATCCAAAATACATAATTTTAGAACATTATGGGGTCAATTAAGCTCAATAATTTAGGGAGGCCAAAACATAGTGTGAAATTTTCAAGGGTGACAATTTTGTATGCTACATTTAGCCCCTACTTTAGTGGGAGTATGAACTTACATTTAGACTCGTACTAAAGCAGAAGAATATATATCAAGAAGGGTTTGATTGTTCAAATGTTGAAGAGATAGGATGAAAAAAGATCTATGGGAAGATCTCTCAAGCCCCCAAGGTCGAAGATCCCTTGGAAAACCAATATAGCACAAAGGAACACACACACATATGTATGATATGCAACAATGCAAGATACACAAACATACATGTCAGGAAACATCAAGCATACACGGTGAAAACACGTAGCATAATGACACATAAAAATGATAACAAAATGAAAATAAATCTGATGTAGAGACAAAGAAGACACATGGAAATACATAACACAAAACAAAAGGTTAGTACTAAAGGATTTGAGTCGGTAAGGTAAAGATACCTCAATATTATATTGTCTCAATACAAACGTCATCCATCGAATAAATGAATGCTCCAATGAGGAATGAAGTCATACAAATCACTCGCCAGATGGCTCCATTGGAAAGTAAGATGTATTATGCTAGGTGGCCATGTTAAGGGTGTTCATGTCTCACACCATAGAAAACTCTAATATTTTCTAGGTGATCCATAAAATTGAAGGCACATAGGCTAGTGAGGACCATTTTTCACTAGGTGAGTCCCTGAGACAAGGATGAGAAACACACTAGGTCTAGTGAGGAACGCTTTTCACTAGGTGTGTACGCATAAACAACCATACCAAGAGTTATAGTCTCTGATAACCTTGATAAGGTTCCATGCCATGCCAACACCACACTAGGTTCAACACTCATGAACAAAGTGAAGCAAAATTTTCTGAACTCACCTCAGGAGGTGCAAACAAAAACTCACCTTGGGGGGTGCATAAACGACATTAAGATAAGTTAAAAAAATGACAATCAAAGGAAGGGTATTTGCTTAATTCATGGAAGGTCACTCCTTAGGGAACATCACGCATGACATCACCAAAGAGAGGAATAGTCGAGGAATAGAAAATCACACCTTAGGGAACACTAGTCATATCATTACCACTAAGGAGAATGTCGTATGCCGAGAAAGGTCACATTCTAATGGGACATCAAACCTAATATCATGACAAAGGAGACACATCACATGGATTAAGAAGGCCACACTTTGGTTGAAAAGGTCACACTTCTTAGGAGATATATACTATCATTACTAAGAAGGGACCATTTCTTATGCAAACAACAAGTGGGGGACCATATGCCCCCCTTAAAATGTTAGTGTACTTGCTACACTAACATTTTAAGGAGATATAAAGGGATCCCAATAAGGAATAAACCTAAAACAAGGCTACCTAACCCCTTTCCCCCATGTGTAAGGAAAAAGGTGAGCCAAAATTGATATCATGGCAACTTCTCTCTCTTTTCCTGATTTTGGTTGTATAATATTGTATTCTCCATCGAATGTAGGTGTAAAATCTAATGAACCCAAATCATCATCTAACAACTTTGTCACTGATGAAATACTCATTTTTATCTTTCCCTTGTAAGATTCCACTTCTGAGGTTGGTATCAATGTTTTCAAAGGAATTTTCATTCCCTTCTTAGTTTGTAAACAATTTTCAGAATTTGGATAAGTTTTTATCGTGTAAACCTTGTTGTTGTAAGTGTGTTTCATTAGATGATGAAGCATCAAAGGCACTCCATTAATTTCATGAATTCATGGTCTACCCAAGAGAAGATTATACAAAAGATCTTGGGGCATGACATGGATAGGATTTTGTAAGGTACTATTAACAACTTTAATAGGTAATGTTATCACACCAAGCAATTTTTTTTCCCACATTGTCAAAACTAGGAATAGATAAATCATCTAGTTAAATTTTTTCCATATCCACTCCAATTCTAGTCAAAAGGTTTACACTAAAAACATTAAGCCCTAAACCATTGTCAAAAAGGGTTTGCCTAATCATAACCTTGTTAATAACAACCAATATCATTAAAGGATCATTTTTTTTTACATTTCTAAAGGAGGTAATTTACCTTGATGAAAGAAAATGTCCATACTAGGTGAATTCATATTCTCAATCAAAGCTTCCACCTCATTTGGTTGTGCACTAGGAGGGACAACAAATTTCTGTAAGACATTTTGAAGCATGCCATGGTAAGTGGGTGATGTTTGAATGAGATCCTATAAGGATATCTTAGCAAGAGTGTTATGAAGATGTTGAACAAGATTATATTCTTTACCACTACATTGTTGGATATTAGGTGTAGGTGGAAGGTATGGTTGAGGTGATAGAATGAATGTTGGAGCTTTTCTTGGTTGTTTATTGTTTCTAGTGTTATATGTGTGAGCTACAATATGATAAATTGGTTGTTGTGACACATGATTACTAGCAAGATATTTTTTAAATCTTAGGCTATGGCCATGAGGTTTAGGAGGTCCTATAATTCTATTGTCATATAAAACTGCACCCTATTGATCAAGAGTTCAGTGTTCTAATGACACAATGGAAACAACCTCAAGGTGTGGGACCTTGTGTGAATGAGGTTGAGTCTTTGGAGAAGGCCAACTTCCTAGTCTAATCTAAGTGCATGGTCTAATCCAACACATGAAAACTCTATCACTACGCTATTCCAATAGCTCAAAAGGAAAAGAGATAGAAGGAGACATGAGATGTAAAAGAAGGTAATGCACCAAGATAGAATTTGTTTTCTTCTTTGCTTTAGATTGCTCAATAAATTAAAAAATTAATTAAAACAAAAGTTCATAAATGAAGGTAAGAAGTTCTATTGAAACATGTAAGAAATAACTGTGACAATAGCTAGATTTCATTAATGTAAGGCATAAAGCCATACTTTATAATGACAAAATGTAGAGATACAATGTTTGCAAAAGAAAAATGTGAGAGGAGCCAAAAAGAAGAGCCCCTAGAAAGAATACAAGTATTTATTTTATAGATCAAGCATAACTTGGATGAATACACCCAAACCTTAACCCATCTAGGGTTAGCAGTTAGGATATTTGATCAAGGAAGATTTCTTCATGAAAATCATGCTAGAAAGAGAGCCTAGAGAAACCAAGACCTGAATTCCATACCCCTGCCATAAATAATTTCTTGAAAGTGCGTCCAAATCCCACCATAAAATTAGGGATATGGGAATGGATCCATCAAAAGGGATGAAGTGATAGTAATAAATAAGTATGGGCACTACAAAATCCACTTGCAGAAGTCATATAATTCCTACATTGTTGTAGCCGTCAATACAACATGGGAGGAGCACAAAAAAATGATCTGGAGCCATTTAGATTTGATTTGGTTGTTGAAAATGCAATTGCACCATTACTATAGGTCCTCCCATGAACATGACATGCTTAGTCATTGGAGTTTGAAACTAGGTCGTTCGATCATGGATGGACACCTGAGATCACATCCCCAATAAAAGTTTAAAACACAACTGTTTGATCACCATAAGATGTATGATCAATGACCATTGTGAACTTCCTTCACATTGTGTCTCCCTTATGAAGTCGCTCCCTTGAAACTATGACAACTTGTATTCCCACAATGCAATAAACTGATGCCACATCACCCTTATATCTCCCCCTCACAAACATCATGCATCAAAATTTAGTTTTCTATATTATGAATTAAAAATGGGATGGCTTGAGACCTCGTGATAGCCCATCCCACTAACACCTATCAAGGAATATTCCCTCAACATATACCCTCCTCTTTGGTATTCATTCCACATCACATTTCTTTATACAACTTTATTTTAAACTGTGATGCATTGAAACCTTGTGATGAACTAGGATTTGAACACGTGTAACAATTTGGAACCTTCTGTGCATATCACACTTTCCTTCATTATTCTTCAGTCCATACTTACAATGTATTGAGGCAATGTGATGCAATAGGATGGTGACATGTACTACACTCTGAAAGGAAAATCCTGAGACCCATCATCGCATATTTCTTTCATGAACACATGTCATACTCTCGCAT
The DNA here is from genome assembly GCA_007258455.2 of Sequoia sempervirens. Classification (NCBI taxonomy): domain Eukaryota; kingdom Viridiplantae; phylum Streptophyta; class Pinopsida; order Cupressales; family Cupressaceae; genus Sequoia; species Sequoia sempervirens. Next base: position 8,553 of record VDFB02062402.1, read on the forward strand.
TCTTGCAGACAACTACACCCTTTGAGCAGTGTGGGTGCATGGGAGCCACTCGATTGAATTTTTGATCTCAATCATTGATCTTTGTGAGTAAATATTTGTCATCAGACTTTAGGAAATAACAAAGTCTTTGAAACTCCACATAATTAGTAATTGTCTAGGTCGAGGGGCCTGTCACCATAATGAATTCAAAGGAATAAGTCATAACTTAAGCGACTTTAAAATTTCAGCAGCTAATCAAGGATAAATATAAGCTTTGTTCAGTGCCATGACCTAGGTAATGAATGGGTTGATTAGAAAAAGAAAAGTTTTAGTAACCTCGTCGGCAACTGACAGGGGTTTTGAAACCAATATGAAACACCAAAAACCCTTTATCTTTATCACTTTTATCATCATTGAGTGGAGAAAGACAAAGTTTAGACAACTTTTTCGAAGACTGACTCAAGTTTTCCAACTTGAGAAAAAATATGAAATGACTCAAATTTACTTAGACAAGGCTTCGAAGGTTAAGACAACATTTATAGACACTGACACACTTTAGAACTTGCAAAGATGAAACCTGTGTGATACATTGGGCATAGGAAAGGTTATGAAAACCTAGGTAGCGACCGACAAAGTTTTGAGTATTGGCCAAAAGACCGACAACTTCAATACTTAGCCAAACTTTCAAAGGAAGGAGTGAAAGTGAAAAGGAAGAAAGGAAAAAACATGAAATTTTGATATCTGAAAGCAAAAAATGAGATTTTAAGGGTCAAAAATTGGGAGGAAGGCTACGCCTTGCTTGAAAAGATGGAAAGTGGTGAGAGGGAAGATCAAACCCCAAAGTCCAACAAACCAACACTTGGAAAAATCTTGAAGTGCCTTTGATCAGGTGTCGAAGGTTGGATGGTAGGCTTATGACTTACTAAAACTGAAAGGTGGAAAACAATAAGATGGAAGCCTAATCCTCAAAGTTTGAAAAGTAAAGATGTAGACAAATCTTGAAAATCATCCTTGGGACTTTGGTGATTGGGGGAAAGGCTTAAGGATTACCAAAGGGAAGCGGTAAGGGTTAAGTTGTAAGGATGATGGCTAAAACTAGAAATAATTAATAGAAAGTTGAAGGAAAATAAGGAGCAAGAGCAATGAAGAAGACATGTGAGGAAGCAAGCAAGTGACAACCCGGAGGTCCAAAAACACAACACTTAACCAATTTTGGGGTTTTTCAAGGGAGACTAACCAATTTTGGGGTTTTTCAAGGGAGACTTATGCAAGGTAACCCATGCAGGATCTCTTAGATTAGTTATGAATGATGGGTCATCAAGGGTGGCATGAAATGTCAGCAATGACTTGGAGGTCCAATAATTAAAGTACTTTTAGGAGGCCCAAAAGGAGTTTTAGGAGGTCCAATAATTAAGGGAGATCTTATGGTGAATTGCAGGTTCATAACCTCAACGGATTTGAATTCTTGTTGATGATCTTATAACTAGGGGGGGATCTAAGGTCACCTTATCATCTTCATCTATGAAATCCATGAATGTATCAATGATTTCATCCTTTTGTCCAATAATATATTCCTAAGTAGGAGGGGTAATAAGAGAGAAACAAACAAGATTCTCATGATGCTCGATGATTTGATCTTCTAACACCAAGACACCTTTAGGTGAGGTATTAGGAGAATAAAAAACATGTTTTTCATTATTTTCAAGGATTTTATTCTCTTTCACCAAGCCAACCTCACACATAGGAGAGATAGTGGGAGAGGGATCAATTAAAATCAACAAAAGAGGGGAAATAAACTCATTTTCAAATGCTTGTACCAAAAGTTCCTAAAAATTATCAACAAGATTTGATAATAGCACATGAATTATGATAATACAAGATTTTTCCAATGAGAATATGATGTAAATAATTTTCCTACAGATCAGAAGTGCAACAATTTTTCCCAAATTTGAAACAAATCAATCAAAATGACACCTTTCTTGCGCATGCAATAACACTATAAAATTAGAATTTCAAAATAGAAATTTGCAAGTAGGAATAGAGTGAAACTATAGAGGAAAAATTATGTGAAAATGTTCTTTGGGAAACCTTTAGCAAGATAGGGCTATCAAGGGCATTTGAGTCCCTAATAAGGGTTCAAAAAACCAAAAAAATGATTGTGTATGTTGCTGTTTAATATTGCTTTTTGCAGATAGGATTAACAATGACATTTTTTCCAAAATTTCTTCAATTTAAGACACTATAATTTAAATGAAAGTGTGCAACAACAAGGGAAAACTTTGAATGTAATTTCTAGATCTAATCATGCAACAATTGACTAATTCTAAGATGCAAGATTTTGGAAATGATAATTTGATGCAAGTTTGAAACACAGAAAAAAGGGATCCTAGGTCCTAAAGGAAAAGAACCTAGGATGCAAGGGGGGGCTTGTTCAAAGTTACAATAAGATTTAGATCAACAAGGTGATTAGGTTGACTTACAATCCTAAAGGTGAGCCAATTAGACCTAGATCTACATATAATTGAAGATAGGAATGTTGTAAGAGTTTTTCCCTTGGTATCCTTGTGTTGTGCAGTGCAACGCTTGGGTTCGTGACATGGCTTAATTTCCTCCTATGGATCTTGGATCTTGTATAAATCTGGAAGTTGTATTGGGAATTGAAAGGTGGATATTTTGGTACAATGACAACCACCTGTGCAATAATTGGTATTAAATCTGAGGTCATAGGTTCAAACCACTCGCTTGTGTTAGGGGGATTGTTGCAAGAGTTTCTCCCTTGGTCTCCTTGTACAGTGCAACATGGTGCTTGGGTTCATGACATGGCTTAATCACCTCCTGTGGATCTTGGATCTTGTATAAATCTGGTGATTGTATCGAGCATTGAAAGGTTAATCTTTTGGTGCAACAACAACTGCTTGTGCAATGCATAAATGGATTGGAAATGATTTGGAATAATGAACCTAATGATCCCATATGCCCTAATATTAATAATGCAAGATCTCAACAATTGAAAAACAAAAACAATCAACTTTTGGAAGATCTAGAAAGTGTAGAGGAAAGTAAACCTGCTAAGAAAAATTGGTTTTGTTGTGCCTACAAGGACCTATACGCCCAAGGGAATCTAGGTCTTTCTAGGGGTGTACTAAACTGATTTTGGGGTCCTTTATGTTGAATGCACACAAGACAACTGAGAGGGGGGAGGGTTGAATCAATTGTACGTTAAAACATCAAAACCCTTGTAGACACTGTAAAATGTCTTGAGGTGTGAATGCCATTTTTTTGCATCAATTTCCTTCTTCCCCACATAATTGAATAATTTTAATTATTTGATTATATTCTAAAGTCACATTCCTCCATTAATTAAATGATTTTAATTATTTAATTAATTCGTTTCCTTTTCTTTATTCTTCTTTGATTAATTAAAAATAAATTGAACATTTATTTAATTACTTCACTAGTATCCTATTTCTCTCTATGATTAAATAAATTCTCATTTATTTGATTATTCATCTTCCATTATTCATCTATAGTTAAATAATTATTTTAATTATTTAACTATTCATTTAACCTCTTCCGTTATTAAATAATTAATCTAATTTTATTATTTAATATTCTCATTTCCATTTCCTCCACATTTAATTAAATGGTTGAATAATAATCATTTTAATTAAATGTCATTTCCCTCTTTCTCCATAAATGAATAATAATTTTTGATTATTTATTTCTCCATATCCTCTCCAAAATTAAATAATATGATTATTTAATTGTCAAGATTCCCTTCTCAAATTAAAAATTATTATTTGATGCCTCCACTTTCTCTACACTTCCTCTTTCAAATTTCAACTGTTGATCGCCTTCAATCTTCTTTCAATCTTAACCATTTATCCTTAGCCACCCCTAACCCTACCACTACATGGTGCATACAACCTCAATCGTTGATCTTGGCATCTTTTTGGATTTTGATCTTGACTGCCCATTCTAGAAGCTTTTCTATAAAAGAGAGCTATCTCACCCATTCCAATCTTACAACCATGATCTCCAATATTCTTGCTATCATATCACTGTCACTTGCAAGTATTTGAACACAAAAAAATCTATGGGAAAGCTTGCACATTGAGCAAAATGGAGGAGATGCAAGGAAGTTTAATCAATTTAAACATGGGAGTTTGATATTGCTTTATGTCTTCATTTGATTTCTATTGTTGATTGTTCTTCTTATTTGGATTGGGATTTTAGGTAGTTGTGGTTGCTATCATTGATCTTTACCTTTTCATTATGAATTTTAACCCTTCCTACATTAGTGAACCCAACGTGAAGCTAATAATTTTACAAGAATTCCATACATTTTGGTTTTTTGTTGTTTTGTAGGTTCGTGAGCCGCAATTGCAAGACAAAGCGACACAGCTGATTGATGGAGTGATGAAAATCCAAAAATGATGCATTTGCATGATGAAGCGATGCAACTAATAAAGCCAAAATAATGCATTTGTAGAACAATAAGTCAAATTCACAAAGCAAAAAGTAGTAGTCACCAACCTTGAGTTGTAGTTGCCATTCCCTTTGACACATCTATAGAACTAATGTGATGCATTCACTTGTTCTTGGGTAAAAATTTTTGATTTCAAAATTTCTCAATTTTCTTTTTTGCTTGCATTAGAGTAGATGATTTTTGGATTGCTAACATTCTATTTGCAACGTGTGGTGTACATTTTGGAGAAAAAATTATCATTGAGACTACTAATCCCTTTGTTGTAGGACGTTTGATTGAAGAATTCTTTTTGAAACTATTAACACATGCTTGTAGGTTTTTTGTGATTTCATTTATGTTAAATTAGGAACATTTCAATTTGGGTTTAAAAATAAATCATCGTCTTTTGTTAAATTAGGAACATTTCAATTTGGGTTTAAAAATAAATCGTCTTTTGTTAAATTAGGAACATTTCAATTTGGGGCTTAAAATTGAACTAGTGTCTTTTATGTTTGGTGCACTTTCATAATATTTGTTGTAGAACCCATAAGGTGTAGTGAGAGTATCCTCTCCACTCACCACTTTGTGCATCTTGGGTGTAAGGGAAATAAATTCATCTTATCCTTTTTATTTTATAGAGGGATTTCCCTTGGAGAAGTAATCACTCCAAGGGGAACACATCAAAGTGATTTTTCCCTCAGGTTGTTATATAAAAGGATAAGGCCCAAACCAAGTCCAAATTGATGTTAGCCTTTGTTGATAGTGAAAATTCGAAAGGGGAAGTTACCCACACTTGTGTGAGGTTTTTTTTGTACCCAAGTAGGGTTGGTTAAATCCTTAAATGGCTTGCTGAGTGATCGCAAGGCATCAAGTCCCTAATTTGAGACTAGAAACCTCTCTTAGTAAACACCCTTTTTGATTGAGTTCTTGGTGTCACTTTTAGTGCAGGGGCGTAGCACTGCACCCTGAAGTTACTCACCATACAAATCCCTTAAGATGAGATAGGAATCCCAACTTAGCATAAGCTACTTGTAGCTTTCTAGGGAGAGTCATTGGGTCATCCTTCCAATCTTAGAGGCCCCTAGCTATCCTCTCTTAGAAAGGAAAGAGTGTACACACCCCCTTAAGGTGTCCCTACACTTGAGTCGAAGGATATTTCAAGTTGTCGGCCTGAAAATGCTACCATTTGCCTTGACCTTAGGGATAAAAAGTGCTTGATGTGTTTTCGATATTGTGTTATACTAGTGAAAATTGGGGTGAATAACCTCAAACATACACCATTCACCTAGGAATTTGACAAGTCAACAACCAAAATGCGTTTTTAGATTGTTTGATGTGTTTGAAATCACACTCTAGAATTTTACCAAAATGAAAATCACTCAAAAACATCAAATTTGAGACAAAAAAATTGTAAACCATAACTATCAGATAGTGAACCAAAAATGTTGAACAGTGAACCACAACTATGAACCAAAACTATGAAATTATACACCAGTGAGCTGCAACTACTAAATCACAAAATTTTAGAGAAATCCTTGTCCAATCTCAGTCCTAATCACATTTGGATAGTGACCTTACATTCTAATTAAAACTTCCTTAGTTTGACCAATCCATTTCATCACATTCATCTAGGTTTTCCTTGCATTTGCTTAGTTAGATTGCATTCCCTTCCTCACAATGCATAGTTAGTCTTAGATCATCCTTAGCAATAGGCACTCTTTAGATTTCATATTAGGAGGCCTACCATACCTCTAATTAGTCCATAGTTACACTTCTAGATTGTTATTGACCTTATCTTTCTATCAGTCAATTGTCAATCATCACTGGGTCTCAAACTTACATCTTAGTTTAGACTCACTTTGTCAAATCATTCATCCTTTTAGCATTGATATTTTAAGGTATTGACATTCTAATTTGTTACTTGGGTCTATCATAGTTTTATTAGCATCCTTTTTCTTAGGTCCAAATGTGTATAGCCTTAGTCTCATTTGGAATTCCTTAATCTTAGTTTCATATCATAAACCTTAGTCATAATCTAATTTGGTCTCATTGCATATCATACCCTTTGGTCATAGGGTCATTATTATAATTGCATTTCAAACCTTTGGTATTAGGTGCATTAACATTTGACATCCTTATATCTTTAAAAATCCCAAAATATTATAGCTTACTCTCATATCTCACTTTGCATTATCACCTTTGCATTATCAATCCTTAGGTTGCAAGTCTTATATGGTTCAAACAAGGCCACTATGGAAAAGAAAGGGCATGGATTCTTCAAGTGATCCCCTTTTTAATCCCACTAGTAAAATGAACCTTGGATCAAATTCAAATCCACCTCAATCACCACAAAGGGAAACCTCAAATCCATTTTCCAATCTCATGTTAACTGATGTCAATAGATGTTTAGCCCCTGAAGAAATTGAAAATTCTTCTCAAGACCCAAGAATAATATGTATTGTGGATGAGATTGTTAGCATAGACCCTAACAAATTCTTTCTCTCACTTACTAAGAAAGGTGCCAAACTCCCCTTTAAATTCAACACTTTCACAATTATAGAGGGAGTAACGCAATCATAAACCCAAGGTCCTAATAAAAAAACGTTCACACAAGGTCAACCCATTTCACAAAGAAATTTCACTAGTACCCTTGTAAGATACATTTGTACCCTCTGACCTAAATGTCAGCCAATTTCAGGCCATGATTGGATACCTAGCTACACCCCACCATTTCACATTCTCCAAACAAGATCTTTCTACACAAAATCCAAATCATAATGATCCCCTACACCTTAAAGTCTACATTAATAAACATAAAATCAAACAAGTCTTGGTAGATGGTGGAGCGGGTTTGAACATATGCACACTAAAATTAGTCACAACATTAGGATTCTATGAGGCTTGCATAGATCAATCTAAGAAAATTATTATCATGGCTTATGATGATGTTGAGTGCTCATTTGAAGGATTAATCACACTTCCCATGAAGGTTGGCCCCACTATTCATAACACAATGTTCTATTTCCTTGATCTGGACTTGCCCTACAATCTTCTCCTAGGTTGCCCATGGATTCATGCCTTGAGAGCTTGTAGTGTGAAAAAATGTCATCTGTTACATTTTTACACTTGTTAGGGCCCTTGTGAACTAATAAATCTAATTTATGACTTAATTTAGAAATAATTAACATTAAATTTAGAAATAATTAACATTAAAATTGACCTAATGTCGCCTTGATCTAGTGTTGTAATGTGTTTTACACATTCCCTTTGAATTTAGGGCCCTTCTAAGCTAAATAGACCTAATTTTTCCTTAATTTAATGTTGTAAAGTGTATGTATTTACACTTTCACATTAAGTTTTTGGCCCTCTTGTATTTATTACCTTCATATCATCATTAATAGGCCCCTAAGACCCTATATTATGCATCCCAAGGCTTATTTAAACTGAAATCTTGACTATATCAATAAATAAACTTAATTTCTTAACTCCCCAACACTTTCTCTCTCTAAAAATGACTTGTGGGACCCATACGCCACCTTGGGTGTATGAGTCCCATCCAAGTGGGACCCATACACAAGGGGTGGCATATGAGTCCCATTTGGCCCCTTTTTAGGGTTTTCAGTGAGAAATCAGGGTTTTAAATTTAAATTTTATGAATGTCAACCTCTGGGATCTAATAAATGATAACTTGGATGGATTTCCTATATAAAAAAGGTATAAAATCATTATTTCATTAAGCCTTCATGATGTCAAGTCAAGCACTCAAGAGTTAAGCATTCCAAGACATCAAAAGAGAATCAAGAGAGTTTACAAGAGAATTTCTAAGTCATTCATGGGAAAATTTCTTTATCAATTACTGCAACAATTCAAGATCCATCATCATGTCAAGATTATCCAACATCAAGAATTTTTTTGAGCTAGTGTTGTGATTTAGCGTTGAAGATCCATTGGCAAGCATTGTTTCATATCCATATCCAATATCTAGATTTACATTCTTCATAGCCACTTCATGCTAGGCTGCAGACTTACAAGACATCATTCAAGGTATCATTGCTTATGTTTCATGTTTCATGTCCTTATTTCATTATCTCATCATTTTGTTTAATTACCTCAAAGGGGTTTGACCAAGGAAAACCCCCATTCCCTAACAATCAACAAAATTTTCTCTCTCTACATGTGTAATTGCAGATCTAGGTTTCTTGGATCTTGAAGGATCTTTGAAGATTAGGTTACAAGCTTGAAAGAAGTTTTTGGAGTTGTCTCCTCACTTGCAAGGTCACAAAAAGTCTTCTACAAGTCTGAAATCAGGGTTTTAGATCTAGAGAAAAAGTGTGGTAAAAAGAGAAAAGATTATAGAGTAGAATTAGATCTTAACCCTCTAACAAATTATATTGGGGCTGATATGCCACCTTGGGCATATGAGTTCCAGTACAACCAATTTTTAGGGTTTCAGGAGGTTCAGAATAAGCACTATCAAATTTTAGTTTTGGTGTAGAAAACCTAGTTTGGGACTGAATTTCCCAGAATGGTGTATGAGTCCCACTCAGCATTAAAATTAACATTTCTAGCATTTTGAGTTCTCATTCAAGCCCCTACAAGTTTCTAGGTGCACACTTATAATTTTATTATTTTTTGTTTTGATTTATTTGCATTTTTAGGTCCTTTAGTTAAGTTTTGCATTGCACTAGGTTTAAAAATTAGATCTTGCATTTCATTAGTATTTACAAGCCCTAACTTGGTGATGAACCCCTCTTTAACTCTTAATCATACCCTAGGACACCCTATTGCAAATCTCTTTATCCTTTTCTATCCTTGCATTGAGATCTTTAGGGTTCCCTTGAATGATTCTTGGAGAATATTGTTATCCTAAGCCCTAAACATAGGGGTGACAATTTTTGACAAATCATTTTGGTGAACCTACATTTAGAACACCTTAATTCTAATTTGGAGTGCATCATCATCCTAGATTTAGCTTGCATTAAAATTGCATTAGGGTTTGCATTAGTTATTTGGCATTCTATGGTTTCTAAATCTTGCATTAGTGAAAGTGCATATAGGTTGCATTTTTGCATCTTGCATCACTAAATTTTATCTAAAATCTACATTTTCACTTAGCCTAGACATCACTCAAACCAGAAGGCATAAAAATCATTTTTTTTTTTTGAAAATTGTGCAAAAATACCTCATTAGGACTCATACGTCCCTCTGGATGATTTAGTCCTAGTGTAGATTTGAAACTACCTTTTACAACATTGAAAACCTTGTTTCTACACTTTTGTTTTCTTTCATTAGTTATCTATTTCAGTTGGCTGAGTTTCTGTTACATGCATTTCACTAAATCTAGCTTAAACTAGTTCACTTCATGCACTGCTTAATTCCAAATTTGCATTTACAACATTTCATTTTCAGATTGTTGCCTAGTGTAATCAATAAATTACCTTGTTTGAAATATAAAAATTTCATTTAAACATTTCATTCTAGGTCTTTACATAGCATTTTAAGTCTCTTTCTATTTTAATTTTGGATAGTTTACTTTTCACAAATATTGGTATCTATCTTTTCCAAGTTTGCAAAGAAAAAGTTAGTCAATAAGCATGTTAGTCATTCATTCAATACATTTCCTAGTTATGAGAGTCTTTAGTGCAAGAGGTGAAAATGTTGACACTTTCCTTGAACCTACACCCCCTCTTATATCTTCTATTTTTGGGGATGATGTGATAGAATAGAATACGAGCACAAATAACAATGACATTCATAATTGTCCTTCTCTTGATACATCTCTTAGTGACAAAGGTATCTCGGTGAAAGAAGATGAAATCAGTGAGAATCATGAAATTCTTGCTTGTCCTTCTCCTCCTCCCCCTTGGGAAGATATTATAGCACAAGAGAATGAGATCATAGACACATTTCTAAACATCACCTTACCTAATTCCCATTCATCCCTTGATTGTGAGAACGTTTTGATAAAAAAGGATGTAGTTGTAAGGAATCATGACAATGATATTGTAAGTAAAGATGACAAATTGGTGTTAGATGATAAAATATTTAAGATCTATGACAACCCTCTTTATGATTCTTCCCCTACCTATCCTATTTTAGAAGACATTATGGGACAAAAGAATGAAATTATGGACAATCATGACAATCACATTTTTCCTTCTCCTAGTATCTCTGCTAGTTGTGAAGAAGATACTTTGGGGTTAGAAAATACAACCAATGAGAGTCATGGGAATCTTATGTGTCTCTCTTCTCCTAGGAAAAAATTATCGAACAAGAAAACACCATTATTGATAAGCAAGAAAATTCAACCATTGGTAACTCCCTTATCAGCAATAAAGTCATTTTAGAACCAACCTTTTAATTTCATGAACATCTATTTTGTAGTTCTCCTAAAATCTCTCCGCCTAGGGAGGATATCATGGTGCAAGAAAATTCAAACATTCACACATGTCTTTCAAACATTAAGAATGAGGCTTCCTTAGACGAAGATGATCAAGTGACATTAGACTCTACTTCACTAAGGGAGGTTAATATTATTCAACCTCAACTCATCCTTTACCCACCTTCACACAAATATCTAACTTAAAACAAACCTGAATTTATCCTTTACCCACCTAAGAATAATGTTTCACATTAGCCGAGTTACAATACCATTGCTCACACATATAAAAATAGAAACAATCTACAACCAAGACATCTACCTTCAACATCCCTCCCATTTCCTAATCCTATCCTACCTAACCCTATCTTGTCAGGCCCTCGTGAAAAGGAGTATGATCTTGTCGAACAACTAAAGAATACTCATACTAAGATATCATTTTGGGATCTTATTCAAGCCTCCCCTCATTATCATAACATGATTCAATGTGCCTTGCAAAAAGTTGTGGCCCCCTCTAGTGCAAAATTGAATGACAAAGCAGCCATGATTCAAGGAATAAATATTGACATTATTTTCCACCAAAGTGAGCTCCCTCCTTTGGAAGTACAAAAACAAAATGACGCTTTCATGGTAATCGTTCGCTACAAGGGAAGAGGCATAAAGAAAACCCTTGTTGACAAGTGCTTTTCCCTTAATGTGTGTAGTGCGACACTTTTGGATAGGCTTTTCATGGATAAATCAACAATTTAACCTGACTCTTTATCTATTAAGGGATTTAACAATGTAGGAAAACAACTACTTGGTGTGATCACTTTACCTATTACAGCTGGAAAAGCCACATTAGAAACACTAATCCATGTTATGCCTCATGATCTTTCATATAATCTCCTTTTAGGTAGACCGTGGATTCATGCAATGAATGGGGTGCCTTCTACTCTTCATCTTGTAATGAAGTATGTCTACAACAACAAAGTGTACACACTCGAAGCTAACCCTGAACCAAGAATCTGTTTAAACATTGAGAAAAATAAGGAAAATCCTTTGAAAACATTGACACCGACTACACAAGTAGAACCCATGCAACATAAAGACAAAGAAGAACACATTGAGGAAATCACAAAACTATGAAAAGATGATTAGGGTTCCTTAGAATTCACACCTAAATTTATGGGAGAATACAAGATCATAAACAAAGAGTTTGAAAAGGGAAAAGAAAAAGCAGTAATGTCAACACAAGATTCAAACACATCCACCTCAACCACTTTGGAAGAAAAAGAAAATTACACAACAAACTTTGATGAAACTGACTATCAACAACCATCGAATACTAACAAAATGAAAAAGCTTTATGGAAGAGGTTATGAAGTTATGAAACAAATTGGCTATAGTGGAAAAGGATGTGGTGTTAGAGAACAAGGTATCCATGTACCTATAAATCCCCACATGGAAGAAAAGACTAGTGGTCTTGGTTATTGTCCCTCAAAAGACACAAACAAGCCTTCACTTAATATCAACACTATTAAAAAACATCCTTCTAAGATGAATTTAACATTAGTGCATCCTGAACTGATAGATACTAGTGGTCTTGATTGTTACCCTTTGAAAGAAATTAAAGGAACAAAGAAATCCTTACTTAACATCAATGTCATCATACAAAATACTAATGATTTGAGTTCATTCAATTTTACATCCTCCTTTCAAGGAGAGAACAAAATATCACAATCTAAAAAGTCTTGTGTAGGTATGAAAACTTGTACTAAGCAGGAGATATCTTTGTCACAAAATAATGAAACATCCTCTACTTTTGATCAAGAAAGTAACTTGATGTGACTCCTCCAAGATTGTCTGATATATCTCCCTCTAAGAACATGAAAGAAATTTTACTGCAAGAGTTCATTTTGTGCATATCATAGAGTTCATGGTCATGATACTAATGAATGTAAGGCTTTGTGTAATAGAATTCAGCATCTTAAGGAATATGGTGCTCTTCCTTGTGTTGAGGCACCTATTTTTTCTAATTGACATTTATTTTCATTCTATTATGTTTCTCATCAATCATCTTAGCTCATCCTGGTCCTGCACTAAGTGGGGGAAAGGGGTTAGGTAGCCTTGTTCTCATATGTCACTTGTCATTGTCTCTTTTGGCTAGTTGATCACCTTTCATGTACATATAAGAGCAAGCTTGGGATGTGGATGACATGCCTTAAGTTGGCTCACATGTGATATACTTATTCATGATGTAGTTTGATTCAAAAACATATGACTTGGCATAGGGATTTTCAAATAAGCTTTTAGTCTTCTTCTACTTTAAAGAAATTGCTCACAACAATGGTGTTAGCAACCGCTTTAAAGTGGGGGCATACATCGACACTCATATTTCACTGCATGATTTTATTTCTTCTTGTGACATGTCCTTTTTCTTGGTGGTGTCATTGGGTTTGGTTTCCTCCAAGAGCATGATATTTCTTTGACTTTGCCTCTCTTGGAGATATTAGGCACAATTTTCCCTAAGAAGAGACCTTACATGAACTAATAAAAATACCTTTGAACGTACCTTACACTATTTTTCATCTACAACAATCATTATATGGCGACCTTGCATAATACACTTTGCATGCTTGTGGGGCCATCTTGTTTGTTCATGAGTTTCAAGCATACAAATATTTTCTTGCCTCATGAAGCTCAAAGTTCATTATTATGTGGTGCCTTGTCAAAGTTATCAGGAGGTATAGCTTTTGTATGGTTTGATGGGAAGCCGATCCAAGGCATGAATTTCCCTTAGCAGCTCATGTGTGTGTGTGTGTGTGTGAGTGCATACTAGCTGTGTGTGTATGTGTCTCACCCTCTTGGATTACTCACCTAGTGGACAACTTAAAGTTCTATTGCCTCAGAGTGAGCGTGCATTTTTTAGACAAACAGCTTAGATTTGATCCACATCGTGTTGGAAAAATGGTCGAGGCTTGGATCTAATCTCTTTTTTATTTTTGCTTGTTTCTCTTTTTTTGTTTCTTTTTAGTTATTGACATTGCATGTCCTTTTTGTATCTTGATGTTTTACATCATACAATTCATGTGTATGTCCTTTGTGTTTATAACACTCCATGACTCCTAGATCCCGGGGCTTCTACAAATTCCTCCTTGATATTTGTTATCCTAGACCATCCACACATTGGCAATAATTTGAACTCCCCTTGAATGTTTGAATTTTAGAGTGAGTTTAAAATAAGTCTGACCTCTCACTAAAGTGGGGTTAAATGTAGTGTAGAAAAATGTTGTCTGTTACATTTTCACACTTTTTTCAGCCCTTGTGAACTAAATAAGTCTAATTTATGACTTAATTTAGGTATGATTAACATTAAAATGGACCTAATGTTGCCTTGATCTAGTGTTGTAATTTGTTTTACACATTCACATTGGTTTTAGGGCCCTTAAGCCAATGACATAATTTTTCCCACTTAATGTTGCAGCATGTATTTATACCTCACACTCTTGGGAAACTCTGTGTTTATTACTCTATATCATCACTAATAGGCCCCCAAAAACCCTATTATGCATCCTGGTGTTTATTTCAACTAAAAATCCCCTACAAGATCAACAAATAAACTTAATTTCCTTTAACTTCCCTCATACACTTTCTCTCTCTAAAAAGGCCTTTTGGGACCCATACGCCACCTTGGACATATGAGTCGCAACTAGGTGGGATCCATATGCTAGGGGTTGTGTATGATTCCCATTTTTCCCCTTTCTAGGGTTTTGAGTGGGAAATCAAGGTTTTAAATTCAAATTTTATGGTCAGCCTATGGGATGTAATCAATGATAACTTGGATGGATTGCATATATAAACAAGGTTTCAAATAATTATTTCATTAATCCTTCATGATATCAAGTCAAGCACTCAAGAGTTAAGAATTCCAAGACTTCACAAGAGCATCAAGAGAGTTTACAAGAGCGTTTCTAAGGCATTCAAGGGCATATTTCTTCATCAATTATTGCACCAATTTAAGATCCATCATCATGTCAATATTATCAAGAATCAAGCATGTTGTTGAGCTAGTGTTTTGATGTAGCATTGAAGATCCATTGGTAAGCATTGTTTCATATCCATATCCAAGATCTAGATCTACATTCTTCATAGCCATTTCATGTTAGGTTGCTAACTTACAAGACATCATTCAAGGTATCATTTCTCATGTTTCATGTTTCATGTCCTTATTTCATTATCTCATCATTTGGTTTAATTACCTCAAAGGGGTTTGACCAAGGAAAACCCCCATTCCCTAACAATCAACAAGTTTTTCTCTCTCTACATGTGAAATTGGATATCTAGGTGTCTTGGAGTTTGAAGGATCTTTGAATATTAGGTTACAAGCTTGAAGGAAGTTTTTGGAGTTGTCTCCTCACTTGTAAGGTAACAAAAATTCTTCTATAGGTCTGAAATCAGGGTTTTAGATCTAGAAACATAGTGTGGAAGAAAGAGAAAAGATTGGAAAGCAGAATCATATCTTAACCCTCTAAAAAAACATACTAGGACTAATATTCCACCTTGGATGTATGAGTCCCAGTACAACCAATTTTCAAGGTTTCAGGAGGTTCATAATAAGCACTGTCAGATTCTAGTTTTGATGCATAAAACCCAATTTTGGAATAAATCACCCAGACCGGCGTATGAGTCCCACTCAGCATTAAAATAATAATTTCCAACATTTCTAGTTCTCATTCAAGCCCCTATAGGTTTCTAGGTGCACACTTCTAATTTTACAATTTTATGTTATGATTTACTTGCATTTTTAGATCCTTTAATCAAGTTTTTATTTGCACTAGGTTTAAACATTAGATCTTGCATTTTGCTAGTATTTCCAAGCCTAACTTGGTGGTGAACCCCTCTTTAGCTCTTAATCATACCCTAGGACACCCTATTGCAGATCTCTAGGGTTTCCTTGAATGATTCTTGGAGATTTTTTTTTCCTGTGCCCTAAACATAGGGGTGTCAATTTTGGACAAATCAAAGTTGTACCTTCTACATACCATTAGTGCTTGAAGTTCCCCTACAATGGCCTTGAAATTTCCATACCAGGTGATCCTGACCCTTTCCAATACTATAGTAATTTGAGATGAACCACTAAGCATTAAGTTCCCATTAATCAAGAAGCTTCATCTTCTATCTCATCACACTACATTGATCCATCT
Organism: Sequoia sempervirens; assembly: GCA_007258455.2. NCBI lineage: Eukaryota > Viridiplantae > Streptophyta > Pinopsida > Cupressales > Cupressaceae > Sequoia > Sequoia sempervirens. The sequence goes on from VDFB02062402.1 coordinate 24,565, forward strand.
TCCCTCATGAAGTCATCCAATCCATTCACCACACCTTCCAAACCCAAGGTCTAGATCCATGACAAGAGATGTGGGGAATACAACATGGAGAGATTATTGTGTTTGAAAGCTGCCTACATCACCAAAGTTTTATGGAAATCCTCATCCTATTCAACTTGAGATCATTATCCATAACTCTCCTACCACCTTCATCAAGTGGGGGGAATTGAGTAAAGAGCCTATAGGAAAGGAAATTTCTACATGGATTTACATAGATGAAGAAGACATTGAGACTAAGTAGTTGCTAGTTTTGTAGTATCCAAAAGGGTTCTTGATCATGAAGCAACAAGGATATGATGGACATAGTGGTCTTGTTCTAAATAAACATGGAATGGTGGAACCAATACGACCTCCTCACCTACCAAAGTACATTGGGCTATGGTATGAACCATCAAAAATGAGTCTTCCTAATACTAAGTTTCCTTCAAGTGAGAATGCTAATGTTTCAAATGAAATTGAGGCATATGGGGAATACTATGCCAAAACCAATTCTAATGAGTGGGAATGTGAATCCTACACATCCAATGAATATGACCTAGTCGAGACCTTTCAAGAGTTTGAATTATCCTCCCTGACCAATATCATGGACGTTAAAATCTAGATTGATTCCTTTTGGGATCCTGACTATACCTCTATCTTCACCCTATCTTCCTACTCATTGTCTCCTGACGATACCAATAATGGCTTATCCCTTGTTTACTCATTACTGATAGTTTGGTACCAACAAGGACCATAGAGTTTAGACACATTTGAGAATGACACAATTTCTAAGTTCATGGGACTTCATGAAGGAATACCAAGTGGTGATCATTCCTCTTTTGTTGTTTTGATCCCCAAAAATCTAGGGGTGGCATCCTTTGAGGAGTTTCGTCCTATCAGTTTGTGTAATTCTATCTATAAGATCTTTTCCAAGGTTTTGGCACTAAGGTTGAAAAAAAATTTCATCTCATCATCTCTCCCCAACAAACTGGTTTTGTGGGTCATAGGAAAATTCTGGATTCCATTCTTACTATTCATGAGAATATTCATTTTGTTACTGATAACAAATAGGCTAGGTTTATCCTCAAGTTTGATTTAATTAAAGCTTATGATAGAGTGGATTGGGGTTTTTTGTCTAAGATTCTTATCTCCTTTGGTTTTGGGGAGAGAATGGTGGCTCTAGTGCATCAACTTATTTTGACTCTGAGGTTTTTTGTGCTCATCAATGGTTCTCCCTCTCCTCTCTTTGATTGCTCAAGGGGCTTGTGGTAAGGGGATCCTATCTCTCCATTTTTGTTTATCATTATGGTTGAGTCTTTGGGATGTTTTATTCAAAGATTTGTTAACTTTGGTCTTATGTCTGGGTTAGCCCCCTCTTCTTCTAACCTTGTTTGCTCTCATCAACAATTTGTGGATGATTCACTCTTGCTTGGGAAGGATATGATTAAGGAAGCTAAGGATGTTAAATGGATTTTGTAGATGTATGAGGTTGATTTTGGGTAGAATTTTAGCCTTTAGAAGAGTGCACTTTTATTTTTAATACTCTAATTGATAGACATAATAAGATTGCTCGAATTCTGCAGTGTCAAATTGATGAACTTCCTGCTTCCTACTTGGGGCTTCCACTCTATTCTAAGGCTCCTAATTCTTTATGGAGAGGTTTGATTGATAAATTTAACTCCAAGATGACTAGGTGGAAGGGGGCTTTATTGAGCCAAGATAGAAAAGTCTAGCTGATCAAATCCACCTTTCAGAATATTATAGTTTATGCCCTTAGTCTTTTTCACATGTTGAGGAAATTTGTGGATATCTTGGAAGGAATTCATAAATTTTTTTTGTCGACCAATGTTGAAGATAAGAAAATAACTCATTTGGTTGCTTGGAATTCTATTTGTGGGCCTAAAAGGGCTAGTGGACTTGGAATTCAAAAAATCAGAATGTTCAACATAGCCTTATTGGGAAAATAGTTATGGAACCTGTTGGAGGCTAAAAGTGAGTGGGTGGAAATTGTGTGGAGAAAATATCTTCATGGTGATGTTGGGATTAGAGGTTTTTTTATCTCAAGAGTTTATTCCCCCGAATGGTTTTGTGTTGTGGAACTGTATGTTAAAAGCTCGAAGGCTTATTGCTAAGAGTCTCTTCTAGTAGATGGGCAATGGGAGGAGTATTCTATTCTGGGATGATAATTGGTTGGGTAATGGGCCTCTTAAGGATGAGCCATGGGATCATCCCTTTATGGACCTTTGTTTGCTACAATTTGGAATATTTTTTGTTGATTATATTGAAGGAGGCTGTTGGAGGAAGTTGCACGAGGTGGACCCAGGTCTGGAGTGCTTATATAGAGCTATCTCCTCGGCTCATATCCCTTCTACCCCTTCTCTTGATAGGTTTGTTTAGAAACCTTCCTCTGTGGGTATTTTTTCTATTGCTTCAGCTTTTCATTTGAGTGATTCTTTTACTGGTCCACCTCCTTTTTGGGCCTCTGTTTGGTCTCCTAGGCTAATCCCCAAGATCAATATTTTATTTTAGCTCTTCTGTCAGAATAAAATTCTTACTACTGATAACTTGATTAAAAGAGGTTTTGTTATTCCCAATAGATGCTTTCTTTGTGAAAAGGAAACTGAAAATACTTATCATTTGATGATTGGGTGCAGTTATGTGGGAGTGATCTGGAATCATGTGCTATCAGTGTGGAATCTTAGCTGGGTCTTCCTAGACTTTGTCAAAGATTTATGGTTCCAATGGGTTGGTCCTTCATCTAATCCGGATTTGCAGATTTTATGGTCCCTCATTTTGCCTCATGT
>VDFB02062402.1:28072-38154 GCA_007258455.2 Sequoia sempervirens
GAAGGTCTAGGTGGAGGGTGACTCCTTGAATGCTATTAATAATTTGAAGAATTTTTCCCCTCCTTCTTGGACCATTGAGGCCAAGGTTAGGGATTCTATTAATATTATTAATTCTTTTGATAATGTTTATATTTCCCACATTAGGAGAGAAGGAAATAGGCTGGTGGAATTTTTTGCCAACTATGGTGTTCATGATAGTAAGGAATGGGAGTTAAATGACCCAATTCCATTTGAGGCCTCAACCATTGTTAATAATGAATGCTAATCTTTTGGGGATCTTATGTCAAATGAAAGGCTGTTTGTACTTGGTCACGTGCTTGATTTTCATGACTAAGGATGTTAAAAATTTGATTAGAAGTGGTGGATTTTACAAGGCTCATTGTTCATTATTGCATCTCTATTCGAAGGCTGGCTTCACACAAATTCTAGGCATTTTTTGGCTTTGTTTTGAGAGTCTTTGGTTAATTTATGCTAGTTTGGTTGGCTTTGGTTTTTGTTGCAAGTTATTTTCGATGAGTGCTTGGTCTCTGTGTGCCAGGTTGTCTACCATGGGTGGGGATAGAAATTGGGATGAGTTAAAGTCATGTGATACTGTGAGGTAGAAGAAAGAGGTTGGGGAAGTCCTTGAGAAGGGTGGCCTTACTTTGTACATGGAAAAATTGCATGGTAATAATCCCCAAGTCACAGATTTAGTTGTTCAAGGATGGAAGGAAATGTTTCTAAACCTGGGAGGGAGGGATATTGTGGTGGATTAAGAACTTATTGCCCATATTACTAGCCTTACTATGCAGGGTATGAAGGTTTTTAGGGATAAGAAAGAAGCACAGACAACGATGACCATTTTCTTCAAAAAGGATGAAGTGGCTGACTTGAAGCTTGCTAAAAGTGGCGGGTATCTACATAGCTCTTTGAAAGCACTTTGGCATGATGTAGCCGAGGAAATAATGAGGTATGTATCTCTAGAAGGAAGGTACAATGTGATCAATACTTATCATTTTATTTTGTTTAACCATTTCTGGCATAAGAAATGGGTATCCTTCCCTTATTATTTGCTAATGTCACTAGATTTGGGATTAAGGAGCATTTGGAAAACCCCAAGAACCCCATTCTACATGTGGGGTTGATTCTTCTTATTGAGGAGCATGTCAAAGCCCATGAGGTCCATAAAACTCCTGCTGCCCTGCAGGATAATACTGCTAAGCCCTGAGAAGGCTATGAGACAGATTTGGGGGATGAAAGGGTTGGTAAGAAGTCTAAGAGGAGGAAGCTTATTTTGAATGAGGATTCAGAGGCAGATAGGGATGTTGATGTTGATTATGTTTTGGATTCTTATGCATTTTTGGAGGAGGTTCCCATTTCCCCTGTTGTGGGTAGAAGTGGTAAAAAGAAGCCGGGGGACAAAGTGGGCTACATGACATGCAGTGATGAGTTGGAGGAGATTCCTATTAGGAGGGGAAAGGAAAAATGTGACCTTTATGGGGAAGATTCTTCTCCCTCTAGCATCCAGAACTATGCAGGTTGTAGAGGATGGAAGCCAAAAAAGAAAAGTGCCAAGTGTGGACCCTCTTTTGGAGAAGGGTTTCCCTCTAACCTTGGCTGGTGGTGTTTATGGAGAGGCTCCTCCAAGTGTTGTGATTTCATTTCCAAAGCAAGGTAGGGAAAGGGGTGTGGATGCTGCTTAGGTGGGTATTAGTAAAGAGGAAACATATAGGTTGCAAAAAAGGAAGGCTGTTGTAGAGGAAATTGCTTGCTCCATTTGGATGCTGAAGACCCCCGTTCCTATTGGTAAAGGTAAGGATTTTTATGATTAGAAAGCTCCTCCTAGTAATTATGATGAGGATGTGGTTGTGGGAAAGAGTATTGAGAATTTTGATAAAGCGGAGATTGATGTGCTGGGCTCAACCCGTGATTTCGTCAATGTTTTGTTTAAATGATTTAAATGGTTTTTTCATGAGATCAATATGACTAATATAAGAATTAGAGGTGTTGCTAGCAAGGTTGAGCATGTTTCTATCCCAATCCAAATTGATCATGCGATGGAGTCCCTGAATACTATTGCTTATACTGTTGCTGAGGAAACCACTAATTTGAAAAAGAATTGGGAAAGTAGATTTTTTGCTCTTGAGGAAAAAATTGATGATATTAGGAATGCTATTATGAAAAAGGGTGATATTCCTATTGTTGTTGACATTCTGGTCTCTACTAGGGTTATTTCCCCTCTAATGAAAAAGAAAAAGGAGAATGTCTTTGTGGATGATGTTGTGGCTGTTGGTAAGATTCCAACTGTGGCTAGTGAGGGTGAGAAAGTTGTGGGTAAAGGTATTGTTTTGAGTGAAGAGGTAAAGAATTGTGAGTCGGGGATTAAAACCAGGAAAAAATGAAAGCTTAGGCTAGTGCCTCTATTGAGGCCTTGGATATTGTGGAGAATGTGCACAAGATGGCTGAGAATGAAATGGAAGATGTGGAGATCTTGAATAATATGTAGTGCTGCTATCTGGTTTCCATATTTTGGTTGCTTTTTGGTTGTATGTTTGCTGTCACTGGGACAATTGCTAGTTAATGTTTTCTTCTTTTTATTATCTGCTCTCTTTTGTATAGGGTTCTAGGCCCCTTCAAAACCCATCTTTTACCTTTAATCAAGACAATGTATAGCATATTTTGGAGAGTTCACTCCTCCCTCTTGTCGCAAAAGTGATACAAATGATAAAAATAAAAATAAAAATAAAAAGAATAGATCTCTAGGTGAAAACTGAAAGGCACCTTTAGACCATGAAAAAGTAAAAATAAAGGATGTATTCAAAGGTGAAAACCTCTCTGAGGTGCCTAAGAATGGAGGATTGGATAGTCTCCCCATTGACCAAGAGAGATCACCATTTCTATTTGAAGAATCAAAAGAGGCCAATCTTTGGAAAAATGACAATCCTAGAATCATTTAGTTTGTATCATCTTTGACCACTAAAGAAAAAATAATGTTCACTACATTCTTTTCGGAAAGAAAAGTTAATTTTGCATGGTCATATGTTGATATGCTTGGATTGGACCACAAACTTGTTTTACATTATCTACCATTGATACCAAATGCTAAACCAATCAAGCAAAAACTAACAAAAGTTCACCCATAGATTGCCCTCTTAGTAGAGGTTGAGTTGAAGAAGCTTCTAGATGTTGGTTTTATTTGTTCCATAGACTATCCAGAATGGATATCCAATCTTGTTCCTGTCACAAAACCAACTTGTAGAATTAGATTGTGCACACATTTTAGAGATCTAAATAAGGCTTGTCCTAAAGATGATTTCACACTACCTAATATTGTCATCATAGTAGACCTCATGATGGGCTATGAGATGTTATCACTTATGGATGGTTTTTTGGGATATAATTAGATCATAATTACCCCTAAAGATCAACACAAAACAACCTTCACCTATGCTCTGGGTACCTTTTTTTGTACTTTTACGCCTTTTGGTCTCAAGAATGGTGGAGCAACATATTAGAGAGCTATGACAACCATTTTTAATGGCTACATGCATTCACTTATGGAAGATTATGTTGATGACTTACTAACAAAATCCTTAACAAGAGATGGTTATTTAGCATTGTTAAACAAGATTTTCAGAAAGTTAGAAGAATATAAGGTCATGATAAATTTGAAGAAATGTGTTTTTGGGGTCCAATCAAGAAAAATATTGGGATACATTGTCTCTCGTAAAGGAATTGAGGTTGATATTTGAAAGGTAAAAGAAATCATGGATATTCCCCCACCCATTAACATAAGTCAGTTGAGAACTCTACAAGGAAATTGCAGTCAATCTAAAGGTGCATTGCCCAGTTAGCAGATAAGATCCACCCATTTCAACACTTGATATGCAAAGGAGTTTCTTTCATATGGAATGAACATTGTAAAGAGGTATTTCAACACATGAAGGATTATTTATTGAATCCTCTAGTTCTCATGCTTCCCATTGATGGAAGACACTTAATATTATACATATCAACCACCACATTAGCACTGGGGGAATTACTAACACAAAATAAAAATGATGGAAAAGAGAGAGCTATCTATTATTTTAGTCAAACTCTTGTAGGATATGAGCTTAACTACAATCTCATTGAAATAGCATGTCTTGCAATTGTTTTCACCATGCAAAAGTTGAGAATTTATATGATGATCCAAAAAACAAAATTGATAGCTAAGATTGATCCTTTGAAATATCCATTGAGCAAAGAAAATTTGATAGGTCGACTAACAAAGTGGGTCATGATCTTGAGTGAGTATTGTAGACATCAAAAAAATTCCATCTTATGATACCTTGTCACAACATTGCATCATTTAGACACCTTGTATCATGTTTTTCCCTAGGTACCCATGTCATCATCTAATTAGTTAAATAAATCTTATTTATTTGACTAATTTCATTTATTCCCTTCCTATGCATAATTCATCAATTTCTCTAATGTTAATTTAATTATAATTAATTAAATCATTTCCATCCATTCCTCTAATGTTAATTAAATAATTTATATTATTTAATTAATTAAATCATTTTCATTAATTCTTTTCTAATGATAATTAAATAATTTGTTATTTAATTAATGAAATCAGAACTAAATATTAATTGTGCAACCAAATATTTATTTAATTAATAAAATCTTTAAAATATCTTCGCTTTCCCCAAATTTGAACCTATGTGTATCTAATTAATTAATTTAATTAGATAATTCATCAATTATCTTTCTCATCTTTTCAAGATTTATTTCCTTTGAAAGAGGACTGCACCTTTCATTTTTTCACATCTTATCTTATCTTGTTTTAATTGAAAACAATAAATCAAAATCTTCCATCTTTTAAAAATTCATCCTTATCTCGGCTATATTTCCTCTTTTGTCAAAAATCAAATCCTTATCGAATCTTGTCAAATCTTATCTCTGTTCAAATAAAAAATCTATAAATCTAACCTTTCACAAGCCATTTGGATCGAATCTTCTTCTAGCATCTTCACTCTGTCAAAATCAGTCTTCAATCTCCATCTATCATCTTCATCAAGTTGTTATGCTACAGAATTGAGCAACCAACATTCCTCCTCTACAATCAACTCTTCAAAATCTTGCATCCTATGCAAGCGGGAGTAAGAGCCATGGAGATCAATCAACACTTCAGTTTGAAAATCGTTTGCACGTTTCTTTGTTTATTATTTTTATTTTCATTCCCAGTTTGTACCTAATGGTGCTTTGATAGGATTTAATTTGTTTATTGTCTCAATGCATTTAAACTCTTTGGATTATCTACCTATCTATATTTTGGCGCCCACCGTGGGGCCTTGCCCCTTTTTTAACATTTATCTACAGGTTTTTTGACAGGATTTCGCATTTTGGAATTCAACTTTCTAACGAAAATTCTCATTTTAGTGCATCTGAGGGTTTCTATAGTGTATATGAGGGTTTATGTAGTGCATAAAAAGATTTTAACTGTGCTTCTTGCAGGTTTTATTGACTTTGTTTTGCAGATCTGACAGTTTTTGGACAAAACCACAAGTTTTACCAATTTCTTCATATCTTCTACACAGCTATGAATTTTTCTGCAATATTTTTATAGAGTCTTGTACATCATCTCAAGAGGCTACAATAAAAAAATTGAGGGTGTATCATCGTTTTTGTAGAAGTTATCATAATTTTATGTTTTTTCATAAAATTTGTTTTTTGGACGCAAATCGATGAATTTTCAGAACTTTTTACATTTTTGGAAATATATTTAAATTCTAATGGGGGTCTATGTTTTACAAATTTAATTTTGAGGTCAAATACAATGCGAAAAAATCCGATCTTTCTTTTCTGTATGGTTTTCACAAATCCGAGTTTCTGAGAGCAAAACAAGGAATTTTTCTGACTTCTTTACATTTCTAGAAAACTCTTAGAAAATTAGCTAGGATCTCTTCTTTGATTTTTTATTTTCCAAATCAATAAAATCATCAAATACTGAAATCTAATTCGACTATGTCAAAAACATGTCTCTGAAATTGCAATTTTTTTTGATGAGTTTATTTAGTTTTTTGGGCTGCATTATAATATCATTTTTTTCATCTTGTAGGTGATCATAAGGAGATCCAGTAGCAACAAATATCACTCACAACAATCTGGAAAGCGAATAATCAGGTGCACACATTCCATTTTTTTAATCTCATTAATCTTGTTTGTCACATCTTTCAATTTGGGACATAAAATCAAATCTTGTTTGATCGCATCATTGCAATTGGTTTAAAATAAATCTTGTCTTCAATCACACTTCAAAAATTGGGTCTAAAATTAATCATTGTCTTCCATCACATCTTGATTTGGGGATAAAAAGAACAAGTGTTTGAATTGTTTTATAAACATTGTAATTTTTTTAAGGGAAATTAATCATTGTGAGTGTGAATCAAGTGTGTGTGTGATCAAAAACACCTCACTTGGTTTGCTTTTGTCAAACCCTTTCTAGGAGGCCTGCTAGGGGATTTCATCACCCTTGGGGATGACCTCAATTGAAGTGTGAATCGAAAGACACGCTTGTTTGGAAGTTAAAATCTTATCACTCTTGGCTAAGCCCCAAAGAACTTTATACCTTTGGGAAGTGAAGGTGAAAGGTGGGTTACCCCTTTCTCCCGGCTGTGTGGCAGGATTTTTCTTTCAAATTATCCTCAGTCAACCTTGTGTAGACTAGCTTGAGACCTAATTGGCCATACCCCACTTGACTAGTCATAGGGCTTGTTGATGTGTATTCCATGTGTGCTTGTTTAATAATCATCATTATATTTTTCAAATTTCAAAATTCAAACTTGCTTATGTGTCTTGTGTGAGTGATTTATGTGTGTACATGTGTGATCATTCATTTAAAAATTTCCAAATCAAGCTAAACACCAAACACATAAAGACAAGTCACTCTACACGTTCTTCCAACACATTCATATCCAATCACTTTCATCCTAATCACTCTTCTTAGTCACATCCTATCCATTTCATTCTAATCAATCAAGTCATCCAATCTAATCATTCCACATCATCACCATCACCAACAAAGTCCTAGTCACCACTTGTCAAAATGGTCATAATCATAAACAAGCCCAATCCTAATCATAAGCCCAAAATCATAATCCAAGGGGGCTATCCCTCTAGGCCAAATCATGAGACAAAACCTAAGCCCGAGCTCATAATTCAAGGAGTCCCTTTCTATAGTTCAAATAATGAAACAAAACCAAAACCTAAAATCATACTTTGAGGGGCTTCTCCTACAACCTCTAATAATGACATGAATGATGTTGCATACTTTGAGGAACAAATCGATATGCAAGAGCTTACACACATGTGTGACACCATGCCCACATTCAAACACAAAGCCCTAGCATCCCAACTTCAAAACCTCCTTCAGACACTTCACCAAATACCCCAACCCCTAGACCACCAAACCATACAAAGCCTTCAAACCATCTTTCAAGATTTTCAACAAATTAAGTCACCTCAAATCCAACACCTCCTAGCTCAAGCCAATCATTTCATTGCCACTTGTCAAATTCAACACCCACAACATCATCCCCTATCCATTTATTATCAACCAATGCCACCTCAACCTAATGTGTCATCCGCTTCCACCTCATACCAATCTAATCCATCCACTTCTTCGTATGCCAATGCTACATCAACCTATCAAGCCACATCACGACAAACACATGTGACTTTAAGTTCTACCTTGCAACATGGTCAAACTTCATCATGTTCTATGGCAACCATTGACAAGGGGAATACCAATCTAGCACATGCACCCTCTAACTTTATCACACCATCATCCAATCAAAACCAAAACCCTAAGCCAACACCTTCCACCCATACACCTACAAAGGATGTGACCCAAGGGCTACTAGCAAGGAATCAAACATTGCCATGTCATCCAACTCATATTCTTGAACATAAAAAAGAGTCATCAAACATCATGCCAAGTCCTTCAAGCCAACCATGTCATCCACAACCACTTGATCCAATTCAAGAGTCTCCCCTCGTAATTCCAACTCACCCTCTATCATGCTCCTATGTTGTTGACCATCAAGAACATGACAAGTCTTTCCATGAGAAATCCCCTTCCACTTCCATTCAAATAAGTCATGAGGTATTTCAAGAGCACAATCCTAAACATGTGGAGACATTACCCCCTCATTCACATAAAGATCAACACCCTCCTAATGATTCCATTCATAACATACCTAATGCTATTCATGATCAATCTTTCATCTTTGATCAAGACCCCTTTTACGATCAAGAAAACCATGATGATCCCCTTAGCCAACTTTATGCATTCCATGGTCAAGAGCCTATCACTTCACCTATTCATGAGCAAGAAACCTCCATTGCTCCTATTCACCCCCTACCTAGCCCTATCCATGATCCATCAACATCCACTTCCCTTGATGAGACATATGCCTCCCAAGCACACATAGAAGATCAAACAAATAACTTGGATCTAAGTGAACACAATGCTAATCAAGATCCTAATGATCCTCCATCACCCACAATTGACCCTAGTGAAAGTCCTCCATCCTATCCTATTAGTCTTTCCACCCTCATTCATGAATGTTCCTCCTTAGAACAACAAAAACCATTATCTTCCCTTGCATCATTTTCTCCATCCAATAAGGAACTCATGTCTAGTGTTCCACCTACACCTATTCCCATTGTCCATTGCACATTCCAAAATATGAACCACCAAGGTAAGGGTCTAGACCTTCATGAACAAGGTATTTTGGAACCCATGCATGTCAAAGTCCCTCCATGCTCGTATGGCCTTGGACCTACACCCCAAGGACAACAAACTAAAGATGTTGGTGCTTCCTCCATCCATCCTAACTCCACCTCCTTCCATCATAAATCCTATCATATCCCTAAAACATATGTTGTCATTCCACCTCCATCACCCTACAAATGTCAAAAGCATGTGACCATACACCTTTCACCATCAAATTTGCCACCATTACTGCCAACTCCTAATATCCCTCCATCAACTTTTCCACCATTATTTCCAAATCCTAATATCCCTACCATCCAATCCTTTTATCCATTTATCCATAAATACCCTAAACATCTTAATCATGACCAATCAATGCACACATTGTCTAAACATAAAGCTTCCACCCAATCCACCATACCCATGGGATTCAAAAGTAAGAATTCCAATGCCTCTACTTATAAAGTAAAAAATTCTAAGGGGTCTCATGCCTTAGAGCATCAATGCAAAAAGCCAAAGCCAAGTACATCTAACAAGCTATATAAGCCCATACCTCCAAAAGTAAAGGCCAAAACTAAATTGGTTTGGGTCCCTAAGAAAAAGGAAAGCAAGTCAAATGAGGCATCTACATCACAAAAATCCCAACCATCCACTTCCACCCCACATTCTCATTCCATTCAAAATTCTCAAATTCCTAAAACCCACAAGCCAAATAAAAGTAATAAAAATACTAAGTCTATGTGGGTACCAAAAGCACTACACCCTCCACCTCCTAAGCAAAAATCTCCATTGCTTCCTACACCCCATCCACATCAAAAGCTTCAATGTTTATCACAGTGTGTGCAACCATTGGTCATGGTTCCCTTCCATATCCCAACAATTCCACATACCTCCATCTCCTCATTCTTCATTCATTATCCTACATATCTCCCCCACCACCTTCCTATGGTCCATGCTTTTGGCTAAGCCTCCTCATTCATCTTTTTCATAATTCCTATATAATCCCTATCATCTTCCCTACATAATCCACATCATAATCAATCCACTTAATAATCCATCATCTACCTACTCCATTTCCATTTCATGTCATCCCTTACCAACATCTATGAACATAATGACATTTGACATGGTCCATGCAATGACATCCATACCTAGTGGGACTATCACCTTTCATGGAATGAGAAACTTGAGTCCCTCCTATCCATATTCCCCTTCTCCAATCAAAGTAAAATATTCAAAAAAGAAAAAAAAAAAAGTAAAGAGAAATCCCTTCGTCCAACGGTGAAAACCTGGTAAACAGGCACCTTGGATAAGTACCATGATGAAAACCTAGCAAATA
>VDFB02062403.1:0-30643 GCA_007258455.2 Sequoia sempervirens
ATGAGCAAAGGAATCTGAGTCATTTATAGATTTGAAGAGATCGATTTTAGAAAGGCTTTGGTAGAGCATTTTAGAATTTTGGGCAATTCGAATTCATATGATAGAGACACCTTAGTGCTAGGAAAGTTCGCTGCAATGGAGATATAGACAAAGTCACAAAAGATAAACTAAGTGATGTGGCGCAAAAGACAAACTGAGTGATGTGGTGCACAAGACAAAATTGATAGGAGCACTTTATAATTCTGAATAAAGACAAATTCAAGAGTGATTGTATTTCTTCAACCATTTGGACAAGTCAGAAATGTCATAAGAGATCGCAATCATCAGTCATATTGATTCCACCTATTTGGAGGCGTCCCTTTATCTGGAAAAATCGTTACTTGCAAAGGCCGATATTACATTGGATGCAGCGACTAATGCTTGGTGGGCCCAACCAGGTGTAAGAAGCGGTATTAATATTAGAAGGCTTTATGTGTAGCAAATGAAGTGCCTGAAGAGGCCGATAATATAATCATATTACTTATCGGGCTTCTTGGTGTATTTTATTTTATTTTAAGTAATAGCAATTCAATGAAGGCAGCAACAATTAATAACCATTAAGGTCAATGGTTATATTTGGCAAGCAATAGATTAATCCTAACTAAAGGACATGACCATTTGATGGTCAAATCAACTAAAGAGGTACGTCCCTTTTAGGATAAAATCAAGTATATAAAAGGGCAATGAGAAATAAAAGATAAAGGAATTAAGTGGTGAAATGTAGATGAAACATCATACAAACACCAACGTTTGTGAGGAATAAAAGCATATAAGATCTTACACTGCAGATCTGCAGACGAGATTTTAGAGAAGATATACAGCAGACTTGGAGCAGACTTAGTGTGTGTAATGAATATTATATGAATAAGAGCAGATTGAGAAAGAATTAAAGGGCAGAAAAATGAAGTGTAACTCAGATTTATTTTGAGTGTATATGCAGCCCATGTATGAATGATAAATGCAAACATATATGATGAATATATGTGTGTTGGCGTTTAAATTTGCACCTCTGGAATGCGTATTTGAAATGGACAGCTATGCACAGATAAACTGCTCTTCAAATTAGGAGGGGAAGCTCCCTCTTGCTGATGGTGTTGAAAGAAAGTAAACTAAGAACTAAGTTGCCTATCTTTTGATCAGCTTAGAGCACAAGGTTTATTAAACACAAACGCCGCAGCTGAAATTTTCTGATTTAAAGAACTTCAACTACGACTAACTTAAACTAGAGACGTTTCTAACTTCTCAAGTAATAGCAGAGCAAGAGAAACTAGAAATGAACAAGGTAGATTTTCTGACAAAATACTTAAATAACCTCTCTCTCAACAAACACCTACACACCCCATTGTAAGTTGAAATCAAGATCATAAAAGTAGAACATAAATAACGGAAACTGAGAATTGGACCACAAAGGAGGCTCAAGATTTATTACTCAAATCGAACAAACTCCCTTCTAACATGCCCGAACAAGAAATTGCAGCTAAAGAGGCTTGCAAACTTATTCTTAACACAATAGAAAACAACAATCACACTAACTCCTTGTTGGCTAAAGAGGCTCAACAATTTGCTTATCACAACACAAATGAACAATACTTGAGCAACAAATAGAAGGTACAATAGGCTCAGCGTTTTGTTCTCACTAGCACGGTTAAAGAAACTAAATGAGCAAAGGCTCTTATTTATAGAGAAGCAGAGGAGTAGGGAACCCTAAAATCTCCTTGCTTTCACAATCTAGGGCTTGCTCAGCAAGCAAGCTTTATTACTAAATCTAGAAAGAAGATAACATTTAAAACCCTAGAAAGTAGAAAAAGCGGGAAACGCCAACTATTACATTTTATCTTCTTTCTTCTCAAAGAATGGATAAGAATTATTCCAAGAATAGAAAGAAAGCGGGAAAAAGAAAGCTTCTAGAAGAAAAAATGCTTTAAAGCTCGACACAAAATTCGGCCAGGAAGTTGGAGGATTAGGCCCAGCTCAAGTATCTATGCCCTCAATAGCAAAACACCGCTTTTCTAGAATATCTTCAGCATCTGTGATAGACCTCAGGAAATCTTTGACCTCATTGGCCGCTTTCTCGAACTTTGCTGACATCACTGAAATATGGCCTATCCTTCCGCCAACTGGATCAAGAATCAGAATAACACTCAAATTGATCTTGTAATTTCATCATCTTAATGAAGAACTGGCTCTCTTCAAGATCACTGAAGGGATCTCTATGATAAACTCACCAATGAAAAGGAGAACTTCAATCACCCTTTTTCTGTAGGCGATGAATTCTTCAGATATTCTTTGATAGGTTTTAACTTTGAAAACATGACGCTCTCTCCAGGCAAGGATTTGTCTCTTGTGCTCCTTTGAAACTGCTGAACTGTAGGCTATGTCTAAATCAGCAATGATAATCTCATGCCTAGGTTTTACTTCAGCCAGTGTTTGTTCAAATCCTTGGATACCTTGACGTAGCTCATGAGCGTTTTCTCTTAACTGAAACATCCGTGCCAAGATCTCCTTTCCTTTGACAATGAAGCTCTCGATCCATTCCTGAGTCTCTTTCCCACAAATGACCAGCTGTCTTAACTGATGGTGATCAGTTGGTGTCTCTATAATCTGGGGCAGCAACTGGGTTGCTTGTGAAGAACCATGGACAAGGTTAGAAATGAAAAGCTCGAGCTGCTGATTTTCAGCCTTGAGGGCTGCCTTGTCTTCCATCTTAAGCACTCTCTTGAAGGTTTTCTTTGATAACTTCTTTGAAAAGCATTCAGTCCTAAGATGCCTAGTATTTCTACCAAGATTAGCCTTGACCATGACAAAGTCATCCATATTCACTCTATCCCCTGCTCTTGTTCCCTCTCAAGGCAATGCAAATGCATGATTATCTCTCATTATCAAGATTCCTATCAAAGTGAACTTGCTTTGCTTTCTTCTTCGGAGGTTCCTGATAGATGTTATCGAGATCATCAACACTCACCTGATATGAAGGCCTTCTTCTCACCCTTCCCAAGGAGTTCTCAAGCCAAGACACGGTAGTATCTTTACTAACTTCCCTAGGAGGTATAATTTTAGTTTCTTCATCTTCATTATCAAGGTCGATGTGAATCAGTGAAGAACCTGTCAAAGGTACAGAAACATGCATTGAAGGTGGCTCCTCTGCTTCATTCTGAAGTACGGGCTCGTCAGGAGGAGCTTCTGTTTCAGCTGTAGGTTGCTCCTGTATGACTATGCCTGAGAAATCTAAACTTTTTATATTTTTATTCGATCTACTACCTTTGACACCTTCTTGAGACTGACTCTTACCCTTCCCTTTTGATTGTGCTCTGGAAGAAGAGGGAATTGTCCTTGGCGGCTCTGCTACTGGGATGGAGTTTTTCCTCTTAAGAAT
Source organism: Sequoia sempervirens (assembly GCA_007258455.2). NCBI lineage: Eukaryota > Viridiplantae > Streptophyta > Pinopsida > Cupressales > Cupressaceae > Sequoia > Sequoia sempervirens. The sequence goes on from VDFB02062403.1 coordinate 3,413, forward strand.
TAGGAAAATCTTGTTGTGCTCAAGGACTTGTCTTGTCCTGTCTTCAACTGAGAGTGACTCTTTATTTGCCCAGTTAACTTGTGGTAGGGGCTGATCTTCAATTCGCTTCTGAGTATACATCGCGAGAAGCACATCCTCTTCATCATCTAATAGCCCTTCTATGTCTTCATTTAAGCAATCCTTCATCTGATGGAGAGAGAGCCTGCTGTAACTACGCCTCTGCACCTCGAACTCATATGTACAATTAGCCCAAAAATCTTCAAGGGCGGATATATGATCATAGTTCTTTTCAAGTCGGCCAGCGTAGACACCATGAGGATCAAATGATTGCCTCTCGCTATAAGACTTGAGGCCGAGTTTATCTAGCTCATCTCCCATTGTCTTTGCATCTGTAGCAGTCTTGCATGTATAGATTCCCAACCCTAATGGAAAATGAAGGGAGGGTTTCTTTCTATTCCTCAAAACTGTGTGGACATCGTGTGCTTGCCTCAAGAATTCCATGAAGATGATCTCATCTGACGGGTACCTTGGTAACATTAGCGGAGCACCTGAATAGCCATAGACCCTGAGATAGGTGAAAGTGGGGAACTGTATAAACCAATCAGCCCACTCCGCCATCGCTGCCCTGGCAACTGAAGAGATGCGAACATGCAATTCATTATCTAGGTCCCGCACTGTGTACATTAGAAAGGCCTCGTTCACCCTTTTGTAGTGGTGCAACGACTTCGCGGAACTCCAACCGATAGTAGTTATATATATGCTGCACACTCAATGATCCCTCGGTGTTCAACCCTCTGAATTGACCTTGATAGGCCACCAGGTAGACTAGGTACGACACCATATGGAAGACATGAAATTGGAAGTATTCTGTTATCTGCTGATGTAGACTGTCATTGATCAAAGTAGGCCAATCATAGAACTCGGTTTTCTTCATGATGTGGGGTATGGCGTAAAACATCCAAGGTTGAAACTTGGTGGCATCTTTTGAGCCAGTTACCCTGTTGAGCAAGGTGATAATGATGGCAATCTCGTCCTTAAACTCTCCTCGCCCAACGTTCTTTGGCAGAGTCTTATGCTTTTCTTTCATCCATCTCTGTGCAATCTTCTTACTGTATTTGTCTTTATGCATCTCCCATATTCTTTCACATTCACCGTTTGAGATAGTAACGCTTTTAGGCCATGGGGGAATGGAAAAACACTTCTCGATCATATCAGGTTTCAGACTGCAAATCAATCTACCATCAACTGATTGGATCTCCCTAGTAGTCGGGTTGTAATGCTTGATGCTTATTACTTAACTCCAAGACTCTAAATCCCAGATAGGAATAGACGCTTGTCATGAGGAGTCCACGTCCTAGGTTCCCATTGAGGTGTTCCCACTGTCTGGGCGGTAGATCTAACACACCAGCCTGATGATGCAAATCATTCTCAGCTTGTTTTGATATAATCATGATAGAGAGCTGATTCGGCCTTGAAAACATTGGGAGTGTACTCCATTTTGAAAAACTTGAAGAACGAATATAAACTTGCCTAGGTGCAGACAAGCCTTAAGCAACAATTTCTATTTTTAGAATGCTGATTTTTGTGCTCCAACGGACAAATTTTTTTGAGAAATTTTTCTGAGATATGGGTTTTGTTCAGAATATCGATGCAAGACAACCCAAATCGTCCGTTTTTGAAAATTTTGAATTTTGCCTAAAAAAGCAGCAAACCCTAATTTCTTCAATTTTCCCAAAAAAAGCTAGCAACTGGGTTTTGTTCAGAACAAGATTAGAAATGGACCCAGTTGATTAGATTTGCAAAACCCTGATGGCTGATCGAAAAAGCAGCCCTAGGTTTTGAAATTTTCTTGAAAAAAGTTGTGATATGGGTTTTCTTCAGAAGATTGATTTGAGAGGACCCAGATGGTTGAAAACTGAATGCACTGAGGATTTCACTGACATGCAAAATAAAAGTAGCTGCTGCAACTTGATGAAGTTCTTCAAAATTTCTTTAGAAGATTGAAGTGAAAAGACCCAGATGTTTGAAAATTTGAAAACCTTGGCCTTCTGTTTGTAAAACTTGATCTTCTGGATGAAAAAGCTTGAAAAAGCAAGGGTTTATGCTTGCTGATTTGAAAAATCTGATGAAAAACCAGCAAACATGAATTCTTGGATCATAAAAATTCTTCAGACTTGCTGCTCCAACTTTCTCCCTCTGAATGCTACCTGCAAATTAATGAAAATTACATGAAAGAAAGAGGTTAAATAGACCTAGGGTTTTGTTTTAGGTTTTGTTTTCTTTTGCTTTTATTTCAAAAACCCTAAAATCTCAACTTCATTGAACTTGGACGCCTTCCTTCACTTGCAATTTTGAAACTTCTTTGAAAAACTTGAAAATTTTCTAAGGCATGAGAAGTTGGGCGTCCTTTTGCACCAGGGGCACCCACTTTATCCAGTGTTAGCCATTTTTTGGCATTCTCAACTTTTCTCCATTTTGATCCCCTACTTTGCCTTTGATTTCCAGTTTGTAGGCTGATCCAACAGGCGAGATGAGAGATCCATCGCAGAGCATGACTGATTCTGAAAAGAATGTTCTAGAGGCGTCTCTGGCTAAAAGCTTCATCTCGACCTTCGAATTCATGGGAGCCTCTTCCTTCGAGGGGCACCCATTTTGAAGTTAACCATTTCATGATCTTCAAATTTCTTCTTTAACTCCTCTTCTCTGGATAATTTACGTTGAATCACGGAGACTTGGCGTCCGGATTGGTGATGGTTATGCTCATTAGGAAGGCGTGAGGAGAACTGGAGGGTCTTAAGCCATTTTTATGATCTTCAAATTTCTTCTTTAACTCCTCTTCTACCGATGATTTCGTTGAATCTGGAGACTCGGGCGTCGGATTGACTGATGGTTATGCTCATTGTGAAGCTGACGGAGAACTAGGAGGGGTCTTCTGGGAGAGATTTTGCCGAAAAGTGAATTTTATCCCCTCAAAAGTTTGGGCGCCCATCTTGGCTGGGGGCGTCCATGTTCACCAGAGTTAGTTTATTTTCCACTTTATATTGTTTGATTCTGAACTTTGAAATTCAACTCTCACCAGACCCTCTGTTCGGCTTCTTGTATCTCGCGAATGCGACCTCCGATAGACGTGTTGGATATCTCATTGGAGAGCTGGATCGACTGCAAAGAGATCATATTAGAGCTTCATTTCCGGATTCATCCGTTTGAGCCCCTAAAAACTTGGGCGCCCTTCTTCACCTGGGGCGCTCAAACCTTCCATACTTAGTCATTTTATCATTTGATTTTCTTCAGAGTTTGAAACCTTCATTCTGTATGTTCCTCTTTGATCTGAATTTGCTGAAAGATGACCAAAATTCTGATGATCTATCGGAGACAAAGTGACAAAGCCTCTGACCAACACCTAAAAGATCGGACATATTTTCAACCCTAACCGCTGAGTTAGGGTGTCTTAGTGTTGGGCACCTCTTTCTTCACCAAGGGCTTCAAAAGTCTCCACATGTAAATAATTTTTGATATTTCTTTCTCCACTTTGATCTCTGTAGGAATCCTCCTTGTTCAGCTTCTAATCTCGGATGACTCGATAATTTGATAACTACAATCACAAACTCGCCGTGAGTTGGCAGAGTGTCATGTTCCCAAAATTGTAGCATCGAAATATAAAATGTCAAAACAAGATAAACAAATTTACATTAAAGAAATTAACTATCTAAATAATTATCAATGATAATCTTATAATAATATTAAAAATAATATCAATATTAAATATTATAATCATACATCAAAAATTGTAATACTTTAGAATAAAATAAAAATAGAAAAAATATGTATATTAAGAAATAGATAATATAAAATATAAAACAACATAAATACAATAATATATGAAATTTATAAATATCATTATAAGCATTATAATGATATCACAAATAGAATAACCTGCCCTAACTAAACAAATACCAATTCATAAATAATCAAAAAGCGTACCTCTTAAGGGATACGATTAATATTAAGAGTTATGCCCCATAAAGTAAGAGTTGTGCCTTTCGACCTTGTAAGGGGTATAAAAGGAAATGATGTCTGCAGTTTAAAAAGGGAAGATATTATGGGAAATAAATCAGGGGAGCATCAAGAGGAATCGTGGATTTTCTACAAGATAATTCAATGTTTAAGTTCACTGCCATTCAAAAGGGGGACAAGGTCTGAAACGTGGGCCCCGGCAGCATCCCAAAGTTGTGTTTAAGTATAGAAGGAGAAACGGAAGAAAAAAGGACATCGAATGGAGGAATAAAAAGAAGAATATATGCTAGTGCCACCATGGCTGGAGAAAGGAAAGAGAATAAGGCAATCAGCACTAACGGCTGGTATATATATATCAATTTGTGATTTCTTGTGATTTCAGGTTACAGTTAGAATAATTATAATTTCAGACTATAGTTAGAATAATAGAGTTTATAATTTCAGATTATCAGTTAGCATAATTATTTTATTGTTTCAGACTTATGGATTAATTTATATGATGATAGGATCAGATATATGTAAAGTAATAATATATATGATCATTGATGCATGAAGTAATATACAATGGTTATATATATATATATAGAGTAATATATATGATATGTGAAGTAAGCTATATGGAGTATATATATATATATATATATATATATATATATAGAGTAACATATATGATATGTGAAGTAAGCTATATGGAGTATATATATATATTAGTGGTTTATATATGATAGAGGATAAAGTATATAAGTATAAGGTTATATTGATATATCTAGATGTATAAAATAAATAAATAAAGATATTTACATTGAGTCAAATTAGAAGTGATGATATATGCTTATTTAGATAGAATATATGTATATATACGATTGTGCAAATAATGATGCTTGCAACAATTATTGAGCCTTATAAGTAATAATGACTCTATTCATTAACTATGGTGATAAAGGGGTAAAATAGATTTTGATAGTTGTTTAATATCTACCCTAGTATACTTATGAAATACAATTTAGAAGAATCATTCATAAGAGTGGTAAGAATGAAATCTTTATACCACCTTTGATCTTATTAGACATTATTACTACAATTTATTGATCTCTAATGTTTAGAATGTCTCTTTGAGAAACACTTTGAATGCAAGTTTCAGGTTTAAGCGTTTCTGCTAGAAAGGGGACATTACAAGTGGTATAGAGCAACTTTCCTGCCATCCTGTGAAAATCATGTATGCAAACCGACCAAGAAAAAGGTATGCTCTATTGCAGATCAGGTATGGGTCACATCCCTTCTAAAATTATGAGAAACAATGACATTATTTTGGCAGATAAATAAGAAAATTAAATCACTGATGAATAGGCATATCTAAATATCATTAATAAATATACCTAAATATATGTGAACTGATGAGTACATAATAGGCAATTGATAAATACAACTTATGCATAATAATACTTGTCTAATGGATGTAATTTATTCTGGGAATGCATGTTACTATTATAGTATTGCTAATATGTTATTTTGAATTGGACAACTAACGATGTTATGATGATCTATCATTCTATTAAAACATAGTATAAGAAGGTGACATCGTTTGATGAAGGTTTCTACAGCTCAAAGTGGTAAGTTTTAGGTGTGTATTTTCATAGCCCTAATCAGCAATACCTTTATAGTTGTAAAACAATATTTGTTAAACGTGTTATAAATGATGGATAAGGGATTGGTAATTAATAGATTTAAGGACTAATGCATATGATAAATAGATTATTAATATCTTAATGAATCCTCATAGCATGTTGTAATTGTGGGTAACTTGTTAATATGATAATCATTAGATGCAATTTTTTGTATCATCAAACAATCATGTAGTTGGTTGAGGGGTGGAACCGATAGGTTGAGCAGATACTAGAGTCCCTTTGAGGTAGACCACCCTCATTGGATGACTGCAAGTCTGCCATTGAGGGCCGAGGGGGTCATTACAACGGGTGCTTGTTGGCCGCTCTCGGGCTGAGAAGGAAATACTCTAAGGGCCTCCTATGGAAATCCTTCCTTCAAACTATCGCATGGACTGTGTTCAAATTATGGTCTCTCACTCTAATAAACCATTAGATGAGGTGGAGTGGATGCCCACGAAGGAGAGCAGATGACTAGGGTCCCTTCAAGGTAGGCCACCCTTCGTAGATGGACTGCGGTCTGTCACTTGGGGCCGAGGGGGTCATTACAACGGGCGTTTGTTGGCCGCTCTCGGGCTGAGAAGGGTATCACTAAGGGCATCCTTGTGCGTGATCCACTCTGCCCCATTTGGGAATTGGATGATCAAAGAGATGATAACTTGGGTGTTTTAATATCTATTTAGTTGCTTAGAAATTTATAGGTTGAATGCATGATTACATATAATTTACCAGTGATTAATATGATAAGAATGGTTTTCATGATTTCATTATGTTTGATTAATATCTTTCAAGTTAGTATTTTCCTAAATGGACTCTCTCTCTTTCAGTCATAAGGGCAGGGAATTGAATATACATTGAGGAGTGCAGATGACTAGGATCCCTTCAAGGTAGGCCACCTTCTGTAGGCGGACTGCGGTCTGTCACCGGGGGCCGAGAGGGTCATTACAACGGGCGTTTGTTGGCCGCTCTCGGGCTGAGAAGGTTATCACTAAGGGCACTCTCTTGTGTATTCACTTCCCCCTTCACCTATGAATGTTGGAGCAAGGAGTAATAATTTGAAAGTGTTCTACAAATACTTAATCTATTTCAATAAAATAAATGTGTACTTTGGTTACTATTCCTATTTTATGCTGTTTTAATTACAAAACAAATTATTAAATTTCCTAACTAAGGGTGGAGGGGTCCACGGTGTAGTATGGGATGCACCGAATCCCCTTCCCCAACTGTCTGACAGTATATTTCATGCGTGTGTGATTGTATTTGAATGTATACTTTATGACTTGTGGCTGAATTTGCATTCGGGTATATACTCTATGATTGCATTTGTATTTGAGTGTATACTCTATGATTGTATGTGTATTTGAGTTGACTTGTGACTATATTTGAGTGTATATGATCTTGTATTTATATTTGAGTGCATATTCGATGGATTGTACCTAAATTCGAGATGTACTTGTATTCAAGGATATACCATCTGACTTTGTATACTCTGTGACCTTGAATTCAAGTGTTTCCTTCGTGACTATGTATTGGGTGTATATGACATGGTATTTGCAATGACTTATATTCAAGTGTATACATTACGACTTACATATATTCATACGTATGCTTTGTGACTTCCTGCACTCGTGCATATACTTCATGTTTTACCAAACTTATGGTGTTTTGTTTCTTGGTTAGCATCTTACTTGTTCACTTCATGACTGATGTACGTTTATACATTCTTAAGTGTATGCTTGTGTTTGCGTAATTCACGCCTTGTATGTAATTGTTTGTATCTATTGAGTGTATCTACATGTATGATCATTTTGTGCTTTATGTATACTCAAATGAATGCTTCATATTGTGTATTTTCCATTTATTGAATGCATGATATGCTTATATTTTGTGCATAGAAGTAAATTTGAGTGTACTTGAACGCTCTACATATTCATATCTTAAGTAATGACTAAATGCTTCTCACTCCATGTGTGCAATTCCTCTATGTATGCTTCTTGTTAGAGTGTATCTATATTGCTTCCTACCTTATGAGTATTTATGCATTAGATACCTTTTCTGGGTTTATGAGCTCTATGTATGTTCTTCGAGTGTATTTCTTTCCCTAAGTATAATTACATGATTTACATGCCTTGTGTGTAATTTATTGTTCAATGTTTTTTGTGCATATTTGTCTTACATTGTGTGTCTTACTCCACGTATTTATAAGTATTGCATATATTTGTATGCTTCATATGTAATATGTGATTATGCTCTGCACATGTATTCATGTTTGCTCCATGCTTTGTACCTTGTATGCATTTATGACTAATACATTCAACATGACTGCTCTATGGATAACTTCCTGATGTGTCTTTCAAGATTGGTGTGTTTTTAGCATCTCTACTCCATTTTCATGCGTACTTGACGCTTTATATTCAAGTGTATACTTCATGAATACTTCATGCCGTATGTATTCGAGTCTATGTTTCCATGCTCCATGTATTTATTCATGCTTGTACTTCATGCTTTACTGCTTACATTCAAATGTATGATTCATGTCTTATGAGTGTACCTCATGTCTTACATACTTGCTTTATGCCTAATGTGCTTTAGCATGTTTTTGCACGTGTATATTTCCGTTATATTACTTGAGTGTAAACTTCCAATTGAACATGTATATTTCTTCGAGTGTATTTGCATATCTTGAGTGTATTAACGCACCTTACTTGTAAGTATATGTATCATATCTTGCGAATGGTTATGTGGTTGATGTGCCTTCAACATGATTATTGCATGATAGCTTTATATGTGATTAACTCATGTTTGTCAAGATTCTTCATACATGAGTGCCCTCTTAATGCTTTGAATATGCTTTGTAACACGACTTATGTGTCTTTCAAGGTTTTCTCATGCTTCGTATGTTACTGGCTCCATTGCTGATGTGATGTGACTGTTTTGTGTATGACAAGTGACTATTGTATGTGGTTGGTTGCTACATGTCTGAAATATTTTCTCTATGCCATATGTGTATTCGTGGCCCATTAAGTAGTTCCATGTGTTTGCTTCATTCCATGATGTGTCTTCAAAAACAAGTTTACTCCATGGTGTCTTATGCTTTAAAGATTAATTAAAATTTTGTTTGCCTAATTGTTTCTTGAGATGATGAGTTGTGACGATTAAAGTAAAAAGATGTTTTGATTGCTTGAGGACAAGCAATCTCAGGCAGGGAGGACTGTCATGTTACCAAAATTGTAGCATCGAAATATAAAATGTCAAAACAAGATAGACAAATTTACATTAAAGAAATTAACTATCTAAATAATTATAAATGATAATCTTATAATAATATTAAAAATAATATCAATATTAAATATTATAATCATACATCAAAAATTGTAATACTTTAGAATAAAATAAAAATAGAAAAATAAATATATTAAGAAATAGATAATATAAAATATAAAACAACATAAATACAATAATATATGAAATTTATAAATATCATTATAAGCATTATAATGATATAAATATCACAAATAGAATAACCTGCCTTAACTAAACAAATACCAATTCGTAAATAATAAAAAAGCGTACCTCTTAAGGGATACGATTAATATTAAGAGTCATGCCCATAAAGTAAGAGTTGTGCCATTCGACCTTGTAAGGGGTATAAAAGGAAATGACGTCTGCAGTTTAAAAAGGGGAGGATATTATGGGAAATAAATCAGGGGAGCATCAAGAGGAATCGTGGATTTTCTACAAGATAATTCAATGTTTAAGTTCACTGCCATTCAAAAGGGGGACAAGGTCTGAAACGTGGGCCCCGGCAGCATCCCAAAGTTGTGTTTAAGTATAGAAGGAGAAACGGAAGAAAAAAGGACATCGAATGGAGGAATAAAAAGAAGAATATATGCTAGTGCCACCATGGCTGGAGAAAGGAAAGAGAATAAGGCAATCAGCACTAACGGCTGGTATATATATATCAATTTGTGATTTCTTGTGATTTCAGGTTACAGTTAGAATAATTATAATTTCAGACTATAGTTAGAATAATAGAGTTTATAATTTCAGATTATCAGTTAGCATAATTATTTTATTGTTTCAGACTTATGGATTAATTTATATGATGATAGGATCAGATATATGTAAAGTAATAATATATATGATCATTGATACATGAAGTAATATACAATGGTTATATATATATATATATATAGAGTAATATATATGATATGTGAAGTAAGCTATATGGAGTATATATATATATATATATATAGAGTAACATATATGATATGTGAAGTAAGCTATATGGAGTATATATATATATATATATATATATCAGTGGTTTATATATGATAGAGGATAAAGTATATAAGTATAAGGTTATATTGATATATCTAGATGTATAAAAAAATAAATAAAGATACTTACATTGAGTCAAATTAGAAGTGATGATATATGCTTATTTAGATAGAATATATGTATATATACGATTGTGCAAATAATGATGCTTGCAGCAATTATTGAGCCTTATAAGTAATAATGACTCTATTCATTAACTATGGTGATAAAGGGGTAAAATAGATTTTGATAGTTGTTTAATATCTACCCTAGTATACTTATGAAATACAATTTAGAAGAATCATTCATAAGAGTGGTAAGAATGAAATCTTTATACCACCTTTGATCTTATTAGACATTATTACTACAATTTATTGATCTCTAATGTTTAGAATGTCTCTTTGAGAAACACTTTGAATGCAAGCGGGTTTGTGTTTTGCTAGAAAGGGACATTACTGCAGAACCGAAAGCAACTTTGATTGGAGATGTAAACCCTAATTCCTTCATCTGGTGCCCTAAAAAGATGGGCGCCCTTTCTTGGCTGGGGCGCCCAAGTCAACCAGTGTTAGAAAATTTTCACCATTTTTTAATTTTCTTCCTCGTTCTTCGTGTGCTTACCAACTCGCCTTCTGTCGAATGCTCTGAATGTTGAATATGACGCCTGGAAGCTGAATGACCTTCATTGATGACCTCCGAGCTCTTAATATGCTTTTGAAAAAGCAGAATAGACCCAGTAGGGAAAAACTGATTATTTTGGGATTCTGACTGCACCAGCCTGATATGGACGTGTTTTGAGCCAATCAAAATCAGTTTGGACTCTATCGAACCAACTTTCTATTTTTAGAAAGTTTTGCCAGTATCCATTTCCAAAGAAACCCAGAAAACCCTAGAAAACGTTACTAATTTTAGAAAATTTCTAAAATAGCGCTTTTCCTAAAATTTAGGGATGAAAAAACCAGATCCGGGTTTTGTAGGTTATGCTCCAGCAGACCCGCATTGTTAGATTTTGACAATTTACGCTTTAACCCCTCATGCAAGACGTGCACACCCAAATTTTGACCTTTTTGACTGTTTTAACAAGACTTTTACTCATTTCTTCAAAATGTCTAAGTGTAACAAAAATTTTAATTTTGGGGTACAACAATGTGAAGATAAGAAGCAGAAATCTATGTGAAAATATTAGCTTGATAGTGATCGGATTTGTGAAAAGAAAGAGTACTTGATTTGGATCAGATTTGCAGTAGAAGAAAGTGTGTGATCAGAATTGTGAGAGAAGAAAGTATATATGTGTAAACCTGATTTGAAAAGAAATGACTTACATCATACAGAATCAGATTTGTGATTGGATCAGAATTTTATTTTGAATCAGATTTGTGATTGGATTAGAGTTGTGAGAAGGAAGGGAAATTGTGACTGGATCGGATTTGAAAGAAATATATTTGAGCAGAATTGTCCATCATCCATTGAAGAAGCAACTGTTCTTTAAGTTATTATTTTTGCTAAGTTGGTGCTTGGCAAGTGGGGGTTGGTGCCTCCAATAGGTTGGTGCCTACAAACTTTAGGAGTTGGTGCTCCTTGTAGGTTGGTGCCTACTAAATTAGAGATAGGAGTTGATGCTTCTTGTGGGTTGGTGCCTACTTAATTGTGAAAATTGGTGATTCAAGTAGGTTGGTGCCTACATTCATTAGAAAACTTATATAATTCATAAAGTACATTATTTGTACCGTGGTTTTCTCCCATAAGGGTTTCCATGTAAAATCTTGGTGTTAACTTGTTCATATTGTTATATTCTTGCATAGTTGATACTGTGTGAGTTTGAAGTTGATAAAAGTTGAGAGAGTAAAATTTGTTAATTTACTAATTCACCCCCCCTCTCGGTATATTTTTGTGCTCTTCACAAAAGCTGTACCACGCATTGAGTCATTATTCCTACGTGCTCCCTTCTCCTTTATTTCAACATTCAAAATGTGTATACATATACTAACTCAAGCCTATTGTTTGGCAGAACACCTAGGTTTCAAAGGAGATGGAAGGCGAGCAGCGGGATATGCAGAGACATGGGCTTGAAGGGGCACACAGGCCCTGTTACCATTGGAGAAGCAATATGCTGAAAGATTATTGTTTATATTGCATACCCATGAAACCAATACAAATCATTCTAATGTTATAATTGATTTGGTTGCAGGTTCTCGAAGTGGTACAAATGCACAATCCAGAGAAGCAAATCAACATAGCAGTGGTGAGTGCAATAAGTAGTGCAGAGGGAAGAGCTACAGGGGTCAAGGATGGCTTTCCCAATGGCCCTGCCACTCAAGCTCAGCATGTTCTTGACAGGAGGACAAACCCTACGCTTGCAAATGCTGGCCCAGAGCCTACTTTGGGCACAGTTTTGGCTGTAAGTTATAACTTTTTAAGTCCAATTGTGCTCTGCAGAACCATTTGAAAGCCCCACAAAAGGTTCCGATTGAATTTGTATTGTGTTATTTCAGCAGTGCTCGAATATATTTTTTTTAGAGTTGCAGGTTGCTGATGTGCTAACCAAGATATTTATGGACGCCTGCTTATCCTAAATCAGATATGTATGGCTGCATATGCGCAAGCATTTACAGCTAGCAACTTCAAATAAATTTAAGAGCCTTTTAAAGGCCCAACAACTCTTTTTAGAAGGATTCCTTTCTATACATTTAGGTGGATTGGTAAATTTGAAGGCTTTTGAATGACCAAAGTATTATATTATTTTCCCTTTTGAGAGTTTGAAGGAGACCCACCTGAAAACTGATACGTTGTGTCACTGGATAAATTGAAGGAGGCCAAAGTAATAAGAATATGGGCATTTGATGTGTTTGTTGATGCAATTTGGTGGTCTGATAAATTTAAGTCTCTTAGAAGTGAAGCTGCTTTTTTGTTTTGTTTTTTAGAAGATGGTTTTTGGGGAATACCCAACTGGAAAATTGGTGTCTTCAGCTTTCCTGCGTTTGGTGATACAGTAAGGTGCTCAAAGCTTTTAAAGGTCAAACAACTAACTTTTCCGAGGGTTTTCTGGAAGACCTACCTCAAAATTTGATGTCCTTAGAGGCATTGCTGTGTTTGTTGATGCAGTTGGATATTGCTTTTCTTCTTAGTTCAAAATATTTCACAATTACACTCTACTATACTTAATGTCAAATACTAAGCTCTATCCATACAAATTCTAAATTAACAAAAAAACCATCAACGTACCCATTGCACACCAAGGTGCGATTGCTAGTATTAATTTATCATTATAATTAACATAAGATCATTTATATGAGGTTGATTTAATCCATTCCAAAAAAGAACGGATTTTTTTCAAAAACTTAGAAAGAAAGGGACAGCGAGATTATATTTTCCTTTTAATACCTAATCAGCAGGTTACATTATTTTGATCTCTAAAATTGAAGACAAGTGATGAAAAATGAGACCTAGAAAAGCATTACGTTTTATTACATGGGAATTACTCTACATAAACGAGGTTGGAGATGGAAAAACTAGCAATACCTGTGTTGAAATCCAATTACAAAGCAAAGTGCAGTCTCTTTCAGCAAATAGCACTGGCTATGTTTCTTTGTCCGGCTCCTTGTTTCTCCTTCCCTTTATCACACACCACTAAATTGGTGTTGAATGCTGAGCGCTACTCGTGGAATAGAGGGCGAGGGTATTTGAGTTTGAAAAGCAGCAGAAGAAAGAAAGGTGGTGTGTGGGGGGCAACGCAGCGCCTAATCATAATCATAATGGCTTCTCCAACTTCAGCCAAGGAGAAGGACCAGCATCTCCTTCTGTTATAGTATGCTTCTTTTTGTTTGCCCCTTCTTTTTAGTATTAATGCACACAATGATATCATGTATTTTGTACACCACTGTGTAATATTTTGAAAGTTCTAGTTTTGTTCAAGATACCTCTTGGAAGGGAATTACCAGATTAATCGTGTGCAGTGTAATATAACCTTTTCCAACATTAACTTACAGAATTATATCATGAACCTTGGATACGACTGAATGATATTTTTAATTCAGAATTTTTGTGTCCTCCAAGACCTCTCTTCAAGGAAATTACAAGAGCAATAATTGCAGCATAATGTAATCTTTCCACAAAGATTTAGTTTTGATTAAAATATTTCTCTCAGTGTCTATTATTCGTGACTATTGTGATGGGACTTGTGGTTTATGCTATGGTTATTAGTTGTGAGGTTGTCATTGTCATATATGGCTTTGCAGTTTCCATACAACATGATATCTATTCAACCATCTTGTTTTTTGGGCACATTACACTGTGTTAAGGCAATGACCCCTTTGAGTTGCCGCACAAATAATTCGGGTTCCAATAAATAGGTACCACGAACCATGAGATTCTACGCATTTACAAATAGATTTTGAGGTCTGGATATTTTGTTCCTTATTATGTGTAGAGGCTTTTTTTTGGAGAAATGAGCAAACTAAAATTGCAATTTGGCAAAAGATCTTCGCAGATTTTGTAAAGAGTGCCGGTAACCTCCAACCCCTTCTCTAGCACCTTCTGAAACTACCACCTTAAATAGGTGGGCCTCCAACTTTTGAAGAAACCGTAATCTTGTTTCAAAGAGTGCATTAGATCACTTGTACAGTGTACATTAAAACTAGGAGCTGCAGTCCCCTTCACAGGCCTGTGTCTAAGACTATTTGTCAAACTTTCCAAATCACACTAGGAGGAAGTGTACTTTTCCCTAGTGCATTTGACACTGGATAGTTTATTTTTCCTAAGTGAACCATTCATGCTCATGAGAGATGGTTTCATGTGAACCACTACTCATGAAATATGAGTCAATGAATTTGACTTAGAAATTACACAGTTGAATACTGAAAACAAAATAATTTGATACACTCGAGAAAATACGTCCTATTTGTCACTGGATAGTTAGTTACATATTTTCTGAAGAGTTGACCAGTTTTATACCTCTCACAAAAGACTCAATGCTAAGTTTTGAAAGGATTTTCCCACAAGTCTGAGATGATATCTAAAAATATAAAATTCTTTGTTGTGGACTTTCATTAGAGACTATCTACTGAATTGATTCAAGAATTTTTTCTTGTTAAGGAGGGTGAATTTTTTAATAAGCACTTCCATAGCCGAAAGTAGACAAAAACAACCCAAATCTCACAATCATTCACAATCATGATGGAAAACAAGCTTCACACTATTAAATTAAAAGAATGGTTGCACATTCACCAGGCTGTAATTTAGTTTCTAGAGGTTGACAAAAGGGCAATTTTGTTCATGCAAGCAAGTCAGATTTGAACTCTAGGAGGGTTCACACCATATGCGTGCGCAAGGAAGGTTTAACCTTGGAGTCTCAGTTGCTTTCCATTAACAAAAAGCAATTCAACTGAGGGATTTTGCTAGGATATAATGGTAATAGATTGTTACACAGTCAGGTACATGGTATTATGGTATATATGGAGGTTATGGACTAGCCAACACGGTGTACATAATATTTAGTTAGAATTATTGGGTACCTATGGTTAAATTTATAGGCCATATGTTGATAAAATTTAATGTGTGGGGTCATGGGTTTTCCATATCCATAATGTGTTAAGATTAGACCTTTTAAATTATGGATCTTGTATGGTCATAGGGAGATGGGGTAGTGTATTAGACTTAGCTCTAATAGTGAGAAATTTCCAAGGATTAATGGATCAGATGCATAAATACCAATTTTAGAAATCCAAATTCATATATGAGGGGGGAAAAAATCTGAAAGTGCTGAATTCCAGAGGAAACTTGAGAATTCTGGTTCAGAAAACTAAAAATATTCAGACATATACTTAAAACTACTATATAACATAAATGCATGTTTGTTGGGCCAAGTAATGCTAGTCTGCATTGGGGCATAGGTTTGTGGAGAAATGAAATTTCCATATTTAAAAACTGAAAAAATGAAAAAAGAATGTGAGTATCAGATTGGACCAATTCTGAAAGTCTACAAAACCCATATCCAATAGGATAGGCTAGATGTGGGTAGGATTTGGTCAGTATGATCAATTATATCAACTATGAGACAGGGCAGTGAAGTAGGTTTAACTCTTATAGTATGAGGTTTCTGGGATGGTTCCTTATTTAAGGAATATTATATGGTGTAGTGTTACTTTAGGGGTATACTCTGAGTATATTGAATATTAGTGTACATTGGTACCTGTAGGCAAGGAATACTAACAAGTAGACTTGCATGCAACCTTCTGAAGGATAGGTCAGAAAGGTAAAGAACTGTAAGGGAGGGATGTAGGATGGGGATCATATTGCAGCTATGCCACCTACTTCTGCAACACCTGCACAGTGGCAGCAGACTTTTTGAGTTTTTGTTGTAGATGAAATTTACAATTTATAATTTTTATTGATATTGAAACTTGAAGTTCATATGTATTCAAAGGTTGAACTTGTTTTTTGGTCTATTGAATATATTAAACTCTAATTTTATTTTATATATGATGGAAATCAGTAATATGTTTTACAGATTCAGTAATGTGTATTTTTGAAGAATATTTTAAATTTTTATGTATTTTCAAATGTTCAATAAATTTGTTGATGTATTGCGGAGTGCTTTCTTGATTTTTTGCTGAGTCCCAAATTTTAAAAAAATTTGGGACTATTGAGTAATTACCGAGTCCGAGTTTTTCAACTATGTTGGGGGAGAATTGACTAGAGAAACTACTTTTGGATGAAGTAATCTACCTTCTAAAGCACAAGCGGTGAACCTATTTCACATTGGGCTCACTAGAGGTATATGCAAGGAAAACTCAGCCTTATGCACAAATTTCCGAAGGATTGGTTGGAAAAGCCTAAGACCTAGGTATATTGACGGCGTTATCTCTGCTCATGCTTTCTTTGATCCCTGAATTGGTTGATGGCTTGGAACTATTGGGTTAACAGATGTGGAATTACAGTAGATTGAAGAACCAATGGAGTTGTTTGTAAATCCTGTCTTGAAAGATGTGCTCATTGCAAAGACGGGAAACAATTTTCTTTGAGATGCCACCCTTGCTTGGAAATAGTCATAAGATAATACAAATGGACAAGTTGGAGAAATGTAGGATAACTCTCAAAAAATCCTAGCAAAAATCAATTTGGAAGGTAAGCTTAAGAATTATGGGGTAGACTAGGAACAACAAGGATCAGGCATGTTGTACCCCAAATTAAAATTTTTGTTACACTTATACATTTTGAAGAAATGAGTCAAAGTCTTGTTAAATCTGCCAAAAAGGTCAAAATTTGGGTGTGCATGTCTTGCATGAGGGGTAAAAAAGTAAAATTTTCAAAATCTAATGATCTGGGTCCGCTCAGAGCGACCTAATCTACAAAACTCAGATCTTAGTTTTTCATCCCTACTTTTTAGGAAAATTGCTATTTTTAGAAATTTCCTAAAAATAGTAACTTTTTCTGGGTTTTTTTGGGTTTCTTTTGAAACGGATACTGGCAAAACTTTCTAAAAATAGAAAGTTGCTCCGTTAGGGCTTAAACTGATTTTGATTGGCCCAAAATACTTCCATATTAGGTTGGTGCAGCCAGAATCTCAAAAAGACCAGTTTTGCCCTAGTGGGTCTATTCTACTTTTTTTAGAAGCATAGCTCTAAGGTCATCAATGGAGGTAAGTCAATTGCTAGGTGTTAGATTCAACACACAAGCATTGAGCAGGAAGTGAGTTGGTGATCAAGCAAGAAGAACAAGGAAGAAGGTGAAAACAATGGAATTTTGACTAAGTCTGCTTGACTTGGGTGCCCCAGGTGAAGAAGGGCGCCCATCTTTTTAAGGCACTAGATGATGGAATTAGGGTTTGAGATTCCAAAAAAAGTTGCTTAGTATCCTTCCAGCTTTGCAACAGATCTAGTAGTGCAGTCATCAGATCATTCGGTCACCCAGAATTCGAGGTCAAACAGAGGGTTTTCAACCAAAAGATGAAGTGAAAATCATGAAAGTAATAGAAATTTTTCTAAGTCTGGAAGTTTTTAGTGCCCCAGGTGCCTAGGGGCGCCCAGTCTTTTGGAAAGGCAAATCTAGTAATTAGGGTTTGCAATTGAGCTCAGTCTCTTCAGAATTCAATTAGCTTCGCAACAGTTGTCTTTGTCAGAGCATTTGACTTGTCGTTCTCTGACAAATCCAAATCAATCTAGAATCCAGAGATCGAAGGTCAAACAAGGTTCAAAATTGAGAAAAGTTGAAAAACTCCAAAAAATGGCTAAGTCTGGAGAAAGTTGGCGCCCCTAGCCAAGAAGGGCGCCCAACTTGCAATGTCTTAAGTCATTTTTTCAAATTTTCAAGAATTCAAAATTTCAAGTTGAAGGAAAATGTCCAAGTTCAATGCACAAGATGAGTTTAGGGTTTTGAAGATTAAAGCAAAAGAAAGCAAAGCTATTTCAAGCCCTAAATCTATTTAAGACATCTCTTCCTTTCAATTCTCATCATTATTACAGGTGGCGTCCAAAGGAGAAAAGTTGAGCAACAACTTTGAGGTTTTATTTCAAGATTCAAGAGCTCAAGGTTGCTGATTTTCAAGAATAATTTTTAGACCAGCAATATAAGACCTTGCTTTTTCATGTTTTTTTCATCCAAAACATCAAATTTTTGAAGAAGGTCAAGGGTTTTAATTTTCAGCCATCTGGGTTTCATCTCATTCTTCTGAAGAATTCTTGAAGATTTTTGTCAAGTTGCAGCAGCTGTTTTTTCCTTGCATGTAAGTGAAATCTTCAGAGTTTGCAAATTTTGATCATTTGGGTCCTCTCAAATCAGTGTTTTGAAGAAAACCCATATCATAGCTTTTTTCAAGCAAATTTCAAATATTAGGGTTCATTGTTTTTTTGATCAGCCCTCAGTGTTTTTCAAATCTAATCAACTGGGTTCATTTCAAATTGTCTTTTGAACAAAACCCAGGTGCCAGCTTTTTTGGTGAAAATTTGAAGAAATTAGGATTTGTTGCTTTTTTAGTCTAAATTCAAAATTTTCAAAAACGGACGATCTGGGTTGTCTTGCAACGAAATTCTGAGCAAAACCCATATCTCAGAAAAAATTCCAAAAATTTGTCCGTTTGAAGAAGAAAAAACAGCATTCTAAAAATAGAAAGTTGCTCAAAGCTTGTCTGAACATAGACAAGTTTACAGTCATTCTTCAAGGTTTTAAATATGGAGTACACTCCCCTCGAGTTTAAGACCAAATTAGCACTATGTTAAAACTTCATCATCTTAGCTGAAGAATGAGAGGTGTGATATAAGAAAAAGGAAAGGTATTGGAAAAGAGTTGTGCAATACTCTTATGTTGGAAATCAAGTGAAGTGTCAGAAGCATAAAGTTGCAGAGCCCCAAGTTATCAATTAGTGAGTCATCATTTCGGGCAGTGATGCTTTTCAAGAATAGAATTCATAAAACAACTGAAGAAGTGACTGATTCTCTAAGTTTGATCACAAAAGGCGAAGAGATATTGGAGGATCAGAATATTGCCTTAGTATCAATGCACTTGACCAAGACCCAGTTTCCTGCTTTTTAGCAGATATGATTGAGATTTAAAGCGGCTTTCATCTAGAAGCTTTATTTCCGCTTTCTTTCTATTCTTGGAACAATTCTTATCCATTCTTTGAAGAAGAGAAATAAGATAAATGTAATAGTTGGCGTTTCCCGCTTTTCCTCCTTTCTTAGGTGTTAGATGTTATCTTCTTTCTAGATTTAGAATTAAAGCTTGCTTGCTGAGCAAGCCCTAGATTGTAAAAGCAAGAAGATTTTAGGGTTCCCTACTCCTCTGCTTGCCTATAAATAAGAGCCTCTACTCATTAGTTTTCTTTAACGATTATTGTGATAGCAAATTGTTGAGTCTCTTTTAGCCAACAAGTTGTTATTCAGTGTCAGTTCACTTTGTGTTAGAACCATGCTAGTGATAACAAAACATTGAGCCAAAGTGCCTTCTATTGTTATTCAGTGTTGTTCAAATGTGTTTATGATAGCAAATTGTTGAGTCTCTTTTAGCCAACAAGTAGTTGTTGTAATCGTTGTCCCTTTTGTGTAAGAACAAGTTTGCAAGCCTCTTTAGTTGCAAGTTCTTGTTTCGTGCATGTGTTTAGTGTAATCTTCGTCCCAAAAGTTTGAGAAATAAAATCATGAGCCTCCTTTGCCTCGATATAACGTCTCATATTTCCGTTTATTGTGTTATGCTTTTGCGATCTTAATTTCAAGTGTGTAGATGTCTGTTGAGAAAGAGTTCTCTTAAGCCTTTGTTAAAGAATCAACCTTGTTCATTTCTAAATTCTCTTGCTTTGCGTATTACTTGAGAAGTTAGAAACATATTTAGCTTAAGTTAGTCATAGTTGAAGTTCTTAATTAGAAAATCTCAGCTGTGGCATTTGTGTTTTATAAACCTTGTGCTCTAGCTGAAACAAAAAGATAGGCGAATTAGTTTTAATTTACTTTCTTTCACACCATCAACAAGAGGGAGCTTCCCCTCCTAATTTGAAGAGCAGTTTTACTGTGCATAGCTGTCTGTTTCAAATTCACATTCCAGAGGTGCGAATTTAAACGCCAACAAGGTAGGATTCCCACCAAAGTATGGGTTGCACATGGTAGTGTTGATGCATGTTTTATGACAAACCAAACACTCTAGAATAAAGTGTCCAAAGATGCCCTATCCCCTCTTGAAAAACTACCTCATATGCTAAGATTGCAAGAAAGATCATACGACAATTCCAATGTTTCAGTTAGGTGTGGATAAGCTTTGTGGTTGTTGTGATTTTGCTGGCAATACAAAGGGACTTACTCTAGTAAGTTACTTAGAAAGCAAAGACTTGAATGTTGTATCATTTTATGAAATTTTCTAACTTTTAGATTATAAAAAGTTAAAAAGAGTAAGGGTTTAGAAGTCCTATGCTATTCCTATGAAATCAAGAGACACTAAGGATTGAGTGAAACCAAAGGACAATACTTCGTTTCGCCACGCTAAACAACTACACAAAGCAAGTGCAATCTTCTGGGGATTTGTGCTTAAAATTTCCTCACTATGAACAACACTATCAATAGAACAATATCATTCGAAGTAGACAATGAAGCATCCACATCAAAAGCTCAGTCTAACTTTACGCATTGAATAGAAATCATCCATCCAAAGAAAGTATGAGCAAAGTTTCACTAATCTTTACTATCAATCTATCATTCCCTTAACATACATTCAAATGAAATTCTAATTCAAATATACTCTACGAGGAAGAGAAGTATGCAACCATGCAACCATTTGACAATAAAAGGATTCAAAGCATCTCATGCATTATGAACTTTATTATGATATATATGTAGAGAGTAGGGCCCCTACTATTGGTTGCGGGCGCATAAATGATTTCATAGAAACGTCTGTAACTAGCCCTACTATTCTATGGGGTCAGCTTATTCCAAATTATATGCGAGTATGGTCGGTCCTGACCCCACCGACCCATTCGCCTTAGGGCATGGTCGGCCCTACTATTCTATGGAGCGGGCGGGTGGGAGGCCCCTACAATTCTATATGGGTGGGAGGGTGAAGGGGCGGGTGGGGGGACAAAAGGGGTTGCCACCCACCCCTGGGCGAGTATGGTCGGTGGGTAAGACACATATGGTCGGTGAGCGAAGCTCTGGTGGGGTCCGCTACATCTCTATATCCTCCCACCCCCCCCGGTTAGAAGCTAGGGTTCACGGTGGGCGAAGCCCGAGACGGTGCGCCGGCGGATAGTGGGGTCCGCCTTGGATGGTGGGGTCTTGCAGTCGAGTGCCAGTTATATATCCTAGATGACTTCGAACCCGAGGGCAGCAACCTACCTACGTGAGTTATAGGGATACAGGGTGAGTAAACCTATCCGTTGAGTCAGCAACCGAGGCCGGGCTATAATGGGGCTTGGGGGCGGGTGGGAGCCCCCCTGCTTCAGTAGATTAGTTGTTCCGGCTCCAGCATAGATATAGATAGGCCATCAGTCGTATCACATATATAACACGATGTAGAATCATGATGATGAGAGAGTAAAGGGGGGTTTATATAGAGTTTCATGAGTACAATGAACGACCAAGATTAATCTAGAATCAATGGTAGAGATTAAAAATAAGCAACCCTAATTAGGGTTTCCCAAAATACATTTAGTGATCAATGAGCTAACAACAAGTGAACTGAAGTGAAGAGCTATTCTTGGGGAGGCGCATCTCTATCCTCTTTGATGGCATTATACTGGATGAATTTGGAAACTATCGTTCCGACCTCAATTGTGACAAGTGGTAGCGCATTGACCTTGAATTCCAGCAGATCTAAATCATCTGAACATTCTAGAAAAGCATCTTCCCATTCTGATTCTTGTTGCTAGAAAGTATGAAAGATGAATAGGAAGTCAGCTACCTTAGTCAAATTGTGTTTGAGGATAGGTCCAGTAGCGGCGAAGAAGATTTCCTGAATTTTGTGCTTCAAGTTTTCAAACAACAGGCTGTTTGCTTGCACAATGTCCTCTAGTGTGTCTGCAGCCATAGATAGAATCTTCTCCTGGATTTCTTTTGTCCTTTCCTCAACTCAAATAGTATCTGCCTTTATCTTCTCTAGGATATCACTCTGTGTGATCAATGCCATGTACTAGCTGCTGAAATCATAAACTGCACCTGGTGCAATTACTTTTTTGTTGACCAATTCTTGCTTCGGCACTCCTTTAAGCACTTTGAGACATGGAATGATTTTGCCTCGAATATCCTAAGCATTATTATCCCACGTTTCTGCCAATGTTGCAATTCTGGAGAGAAAAGAAGTTTTCCCATATGCCAATGCTAGTTTTTCTGCAAATATAGCTACCTCTTCTCTGTTGCTAATTAACCATTCCTTAGTCTCCTTGGCTATATTCCTCTCCTCTTCGAGAATCTCCTGAGAAGTATTCATCAACGGAGGAGTTGTTGAGGTAGTCTAATCGAGAGGCTTAGTTAGATGCTGAATATACTCCTTGATTCGTTCAACCTCTCATTTATATTCTTTTTTCTTTGCTACCTCCTTCTCTAGCCTTGCTTTGATAGTGGCAACAAAATTATCCAATTCTTCCACCTCCTGTCCTTTTGTGGTAGGGCCCAAATCGACAATGGTAATGGCATATTCCTAGGGAGTAATTTCCTCCCTCGACTTTTCAACTGTCGATACAACAACTTGGACTGTATGATGCCAGGTTTCATCTTTATGGATGGTGGAGAATGTTTTGGCAAGATTTCTTGCATTGACAGCTTCTAATTTGGCCAGGAAATCGGCCATGTCATCTTCTTCTAGAACTTCCTCTGGTTACTTCATCTTCAATCTCTCTTTCAACCAATTGGGAATAGTTGGCTGCTCGGTACCTTGTTCTTCCTGAATTTCCTACACGCCCAAGATTTCTTCAATTCCTTTCAGGGTTGAAATCATTCCTTCAAACTCGTCCAAAATGTCAACCTCATTGTCCGATTCCAAGATCTCGGTGCCTGTGGGTGATGGAGGCTCATCATCTTCTGGCTGAACATGGATAGGAGAGGGAATCCTTATATCTCCTAGAGATTCATCAATGTCTAAAATTTCATTCACATTCGCAGAGATGGTAGAATGAAGAGGCTCCAGTCTTTGCTACTTCCTAGCAGGTTCCTCATCCACAATTTCTTTTCCCTTTGTCTCCTTCATTTTCTTGGGATTAGAGCTCTCAATTGGCTCGTCTCCTTGGGATGCTCTAGCGTTTGAAGAGTGAGATTTTGCTTCACCCATCAGAGTGTATGTCAAAGGTATACCCTTCCATTGTAGTTCCTTAATCTGCTGATCTACCCACCATTGTGAATACTTGATGACAGGTCTCATGAAGGTGGTCAAGTCAGAGATTTCCAATTCTAACCAACGCACGGGAGGAAGAAGTTGACTTCCATCAAAACCTGGCTATGTAAATTCACCATCATCTTCAAGTTGGTCTAGCACATGGAAGAGTTATGTCATTCTGATTAAGCTGACAGGTAGTCTGGACCACAATCTTTTCCTAACATCAAATTCATCTGCGGCATTGGCCCAGTAATCCTCCAGGTCTACTTTGTGTTTATATTTCTTTCCGTTTACTGTTCTGATGTGGTGGTGAGGATCAAAATTGGCTCTAGATTGGTACAATGTGAATGAATACCACTGCATTTCTAGTCTAGCACCTTCAACTGCCTGTGCAGACGAGCAATATTCTTCCATGTTCTTGATGAAGAATGGGAAAGTGATGGCTGCTTTGCTCTTCACCCTTTGGAAATTTTGATAAGTTTCCAGTTGCCTAAGGATCTCCAGTAGAATCATTCTGTGGGTGGGGTAGATGGGAAGCTTGAATGGATTCCCAGTGAATCCCTGGATTCTGATATAAGTGAATCTCAGAAACTGGATGTACCAGGATCCATATTTACTGATGAGGCTCTTTGCTTCATGTGTCAACCTTTGATGCGTCCCTCCTTGTAGTATCCTCGTGATGTCCATCAGGAATGCATCGTACACTCTTTTGAAATGGGACTTGGCAAACAGTTGCAATTGAGGGTAACATTCATACACTTTGAATTCATTTTCTCCATTTCCTGCAACACCTTTGCATATTAATCCAGAATACCTATATGCTCTTGCCAATAGATAAATGATATAGGAACCCATATAAAATGATTTTGTCCTCTCTAGATTAATCAATTGCTCATGGATGTTATCACTGATCATCCTCGGCTAGTTAAACATTCTGACTCTAGAGGTGATCTCGATGAAGAAGTACATCCATGTTTCAAAGGGGGGGCACCTTGAGGACTGCCCATTATTCTGTTCAGGAGAAAAATGATATCACCATAGTCCTCCTTAAAGTCTATCTAACGCAGTTTCTTAGGCATTTTCTTCGCGGAAGCTCTTGGATTTTCCAACCATGTTTTGTTGATATGAGTTGCACATTGATCTGCCCGCTCCTCGAAGATTCTTCTGGCTTCTTCCTTTGTTTTATATGAAGTTTGATTATAATCAAGGATGCCAAATGCCTCCTAGATAGCCGGTTCTCCAAGATGCGCCAAAATCCTTCCATCAGGAGCGACAATTTGTCTTTCCTATGGATTGTAATGCCTTGCACATTCGACCATTAATTCGGCACACTCGATCGCTGGAGGAAATCCGACAGCTTGGACAATTCCATTCCGCATCATCCAGTGAGCAATGGTTGTGGGAAAAGTCCATTCAATCCATACATTCTCTTTTTGAATTCCTCAAAATCAACATGTCTAAGGTCTGTATCTGTGACATTATTCCATTTGGAATTGATCTTTGACTCCTGTTGAACTCCCTTACTTGCGAACTTCATTGGTGCTTTCTTTGACGATTCTCCGGGGGTGGTCATCAACCTACGAGAAAGAAAAATATTAGATTTCGATTATGATTTTCTTTTAAATTTCCTCTCTGAATATTCCAAATTTTAGCTTGTTGAATGTTAGATTTTATGAAAAAAAGCAAGCTGAAAGTAACAACTCTTAGTAAATTCTTTGTGGACACAATGAAGATAGAAGTAAAGAATTCTATCAAACTCTGAAGTTACACTTTGTGGCTAGCAATTCAACTAGAAACCTTGAGAATTTTGTCTTTATTCTTGAAAAAGCAAGCTATCCTCTAAAAATTTTGATCTTCAGCTTAGAATTCTACTTCTTTCTTTGTTCTTTCATCTCGAAAAAATCAATCACTCAACTTTCAAAATTTCTATCTCTAAAAAAAAAATCTCTTATGAAAAAATTCTCTCTCTAAAAAATTTCTAACTCTTGAAAAATTCTCATCTCTAGAAATGGAGAGAGCTAAGCCTCTTGAAATTATGAGTTGATAATGACTTGAAAATGCCTTATAAGGTTGTAAACTTTGATTTATTTAGAAGTTTCTCAAGTTCATCAAATGTGGACTCTTGTTTATCGAGGTAAGTTTCTAAATTTTGAGCTCTTCATCTTTATCTTCATCCACAATTTTCAAGTCTATCCTTAGAGCTCAATTTTTTTCTAAGTGTAAATAATTAAAGGTTTATTATGTGCGAAATTTTGATTTTTCGAACCTTTAATTAATTTATTTTACCCATGTATTTTATTTGTCTTGGCGAATTTTGTCCAAGTTCATGGGTTTTTCTATCTTCTTTTCTCTTTCATGGTGGATTTTCTCATCTCATGCCATGTTCATCATTCCTCATGGCGGATTTTCTTCTTTCCTTTGCACCTTTCCTAAGTCGGACTTTGAGAGTCTTTTTCCAAGGCATAGCAAATTTTCTTTATACAACTTTTCCTCTAGGCGTTTCATGCCTTAGACAAATTTAATCACATTTTGGGGAGGACTTTGAAGAAGTTTTGCCAATTCCACATTAGGCTGGGCGGACTTTGTGTCTTCCTTTCCATCTCCACTACAAGTCAGACTTGAAGGTGAGATCTCCATATGGTGGGCGGACTTGGAGAGTGTTTTTCCATTCATCTTCAATGGCATGGCGGACTTGGTGAACACTTTTCCATTCCCTCATTTCCAAAGTTGGACTTCCAAGATATTTTTCCATTCATCTTATTGTTGGGCGGACTTGCAAATTTTCTTTCCATTCTCTCTTTAAGGGTTGGTGGACTTTCCAACTTCTTTTCCAAGGGAAATTCGGACTTCATGAAGTTTTCTCCATTTGTCATGTGCAAGTCGGACTTCCCTCTTTCTTTTCCATTTCCATTGCTTTCTCCATGGCGGACTTGGTGATAATCTTGTCATGTCCAAGGGCGGACTTCTTAAACCTTTTGCCATTTCTCCTTTCACTGCTGGGCAGACTTGATCAACTTCAGTCCATTTCCCATGTTCTTGCCATGATCTTGGGCGAATTTCCTCAGAATTTTATCATCTCAGCCAAGAATCTTATGCTTTTTATTCGCCTTTTGATTGATTTTTCATGATTTTTGCATTGATTTTACATACTTTCATCTGGTTTTTTATCTGATTTTCATTCCTTTTCCCAGATTTTGCATGCTTTTTAATTGATTTTTGCTTGCTTTTCTCATGCTTTTTCAGATTTTTACCTGATTTTTTAGATTTTTCACATGCTTGTATTTGATTTCTATATTTTTCATTGATTTTTTGCATGTTTTTTCAATCTAAAGATGGAAACGTTGGCTCCTCTTAATGGTGGGACCTTGGCACTTTCCAAAAATAGAAAGTTTCTAAAAATAGAAAAAGTGAAAAAGCAACTTTCTAAAAATAGTAAATTCTAGAATGGTCCAAAAGT